>VUQG01003556.1:0-10979 GCA_015106755.1 Etia nguti
GGGGTGTCTTGTTTTTTATGGACATGAAGTCTGCCAATAAAGATTGAATATATATATATGTATATAAAAATTAGTACTCTAAACCTGTGACTGCTATACTTTTGATCTGAATCGAATTCTTTAAGTATCAGTAAGAAACTTGTACAGATGATCACGATCATTTTCTGCAAGAAGTAATTTATATCAACACTAGATGGCGCACCTGAGCCAGGCCATCTACTGAACGCTTCATGTTGCCATGTTTCTTTTTGTGTATAAAATCAGTAATTAAGATCATTATAGCTGTGAACTTATGTTGGACATTTTTTAAGGAATAAAATAATATATAAATAAATAATTATATTATTTACAAACTTTTGCATTCATAGATCAGGGTAAAAACTTTATTATATCACAGTTCACTGTGGGAGCTGTTGAGTAAGTAAACCATCAATAGGAGAAGAGACGAGGCTTAAATCCTTCAAGTATTAAAAACTGTAATACTTGGATGGAAACATACTATTTAAAAGGATGTTTATCCGGTTACTTTTAAGTTCCATGCTGAAGAGTCAAAGGGGAAAAGAGAGAAGTCTGACAACGATGTCACATACACTGAGAAGTACATATGTGCAGATGGAAAGCTCTAATGAGTGGCTGGATCTCGGTTGTTCTAATGAACATTCATTCTTTAGCATTTGGTTTTGGAGAAATCCATAACTGCCATCAAACCCAGACTACAGGTACTGCCAGACAAGTTCTTTATATGTAAACTGGATTTTCTCTCTGCTGAAACTCTTTTTGATCCCTATGACTTAAAAATTAATTTGATTGAATAATTATTTAAATAAGGATCAAATTGAAACAGTTTGTACATACAGATAAGATAAAAAGGTGAAAACATTTAGATGGAGCTCAGAATGTAACTCTCTTGGCTTATGTGTGACAAGCCACAGATTTCCACAGCCACAGTTACTGTATGATTTGTCTTGTTATGTAGTATAATCTGTGACTCAAAATTTTTGTCTAGGTATTAAAGTTAAAAGTGTTAACGGTTGTTCTAGTGATACTGGCTCTTCTCCGAATCCACAAAGATTTCAGCTCAAAGGCTTCCCCAATATTTTACACTGATGTCTTTTGAGTAATGGCTGGATATCATGTTGGCTTCCTCCCACACTCCAAATGCATGTTAGGTTTATTAGCAGCAAGTGTAAATGTGAACAAGAATGTTTGTGTCTCTCTACGTTAGCCCTGACCTTTCCAGGGTCTACATATGCTTCAGTCCCTCTGTGCCTGAAATAGATACACTATTACAAAAATGTATTGATGGAAAAATAAATAAATAAAATGCAATACTTTACATTTAACAAATGTCCCTCCCTTTAATTCATCAGCCTCTCATGACTTCAGTATCATGTTTATGACCTTTGATGAACCGGGCCATATTTCCTCTTCTAAAACAATTGAACTAGCCTTTCACATGAAAGCTAGAATATCCCCAATTTTAAAGGGGATACTTGCTGATATAAATTTGTCATTTTATTTTTTAGCTCATAGCTCTTTATTTATGTATGTCAAACTGTGTTATCTTTGGGATTTTTTTGTGTTGATTCAGCTAAAGAAAAAAGAAGTAATCCCTCCCTCTGTGCTCTTTCATAATAGCACTGAGGGAGGGATTTGAGAAAAAAACATATATTTGCCCAACATTTTCAAGACAGTGGGGGTGATAGATTCTGCCTCTAGCTTTCTGTGCAGTGAGCAACACAAGAACAGCAGCAGCAACCATGAAGTTTCATGCTTTTGTTTTCATTCTGCTCTTCTTCTGCATGTACCTGAGTCTGGCACAAGGTAAGTGAAACAGAATTGTCTGGTTTCAAAAAACTACTTTAACATTTCCACTTAAAAATGTATTTTTAAGAGAATTCACAGAAGTGTAACCATGCAGCTCTATATGGTATCTGAAAAGCATTTTCTGGACAATGCGAATTACTGAAAATATGCACCCATCTTTTGGTGGACCTGAGTGCTTCTTTTTATGCCCTGTCTTGGTTTAACCACAGCTCCTGAAACCACTTTGCTTCGCTTTGAAACTGTGAGGACAATTTTTCAGTGAATGAGATTCTGTTCAATGCCGCTTATCACAACTCTTTAACTGCACATGTATTCAGTCATCTTGCTTTTATACATCACTTAAATGTGGCAAACTGCAAAAATTTTAAAAGTACGTAAGGACAGCTATCACATGTACATAGGACTAATAATAAGTGAAATTCTAAAAACATTCATTAAATAATTAAATAATAAAAGAAAAAGTAAAGTTAGACTAAAACAAATTATTTTATGAAGTACTGTATGTTTATGTCTAAAACTATTGTTTCTTTGATGCAGCTGCAGCGTTCAAGGGACACAGACATTAATCATGAACAAGTAATGTGGGTATGATTTTGAAATGGGCCGTTCTGAATAAGTAGTATTGTTGCTCAGGCGCTTATCTAACTAAATACTATTGATACCTTTATACTGTAGTATAGCTACTTTGATTAAATTAAAGATTCCTAAAGGATCCAAATACTTTTCATGTAAAACCAGCCCTTTCACATTCAAGTGCTTTCACTTTTTTTCTGTTCATGCTGTGAAATTAGTTGCAGCTGTTGCCAAGTGCAACAGGTCTACACACATCATATTATCTCAGTATTTGTGTAAGCTAGCTTTGTTCAGAGGAATTCTCAATCAGCAGGATCAGTGCAGGCAGAGATGGTAAAACCAAGGAGAGGGGTGAGCGATGGAGCAAGAGAAATTTGCTGAAGCCGCACTGTCTTTGTTCCTGAAATAGATCCATGATACTCTTAGTAAGGGGATATGGGAATCTTTCTGGACAGCTCTGGCAGATGTTCAGACCTATTCAGTTCGTCAAAATGGTCAAATGAATAGTTTCTTGATTCATTGTTGAAGTAGTTTTGAATCTTAGAGACTGGTAATCCCAGTTCTAAACAGGTAACTTACTTTAACCAGTTATACTTTTGACAACACACACACACGACACACCAGTGAGATTCTCAAGTGGGCTGGTTTATTTGATCATAATTCTCTTTAACTTTCTCTCCAGGCTCATATGCCAACTGCTGCCTCGGCTATGTTAATGAGATAAAAAAGAAGAGATACATTGTCAGTTACACTATGCAGGAAACAGATGGGGACTGCAACATCAGAGCTGTTTTGTGAGTATCAAGTCCTTTGCTTTTGGTACATTTTGTTTCCCACACTGTCAGATTCCTTCATAATGAATTGGCACAGACCGAGGAAGTGACTGATCCGCATTTATCCACAGATTTTTAATAACGATACTCATATGTGTAGGTTTAAGTTGAAGAAGAGGGAACAACCTGTGTGTGCCAATCCAAATGATCACTGGGTCCAGAGGGAGATGAAAAGGCTGGATTCATTATGTAAGAAGTTACACAACATGCTCCTAAAATGGCATACACTTTCACAGGTTATGTACATGAATCCTCATAAATCCTGCCTCTTCACAGACCACTAAGTGAGAAAAAGAAGAACAGAAAGGACAGCGGACGCTTCAACGAACTGTCAGACATCGTATATCATCTTTAGTAATGCGTACAGATACCAATACAGAAAAATGCTGTATTCTAATCTTTTTGAAGGCTGAACCATAAATAATTGTCAGAAAATTCAAGTTTTTTTTGACACTGATGTATATATCAGATAAGATACATTTGGCATTAAGAGGTTAATGTTAGAACCGTTGTAGGAAAAATTAATGTATATAAAACATATATGATATTGTACTATTCAGCTTTGAATCGTGAGTGAGTACAAAGTGTATGTCTGAGAGAAACATACACTTTGGGGTTTTTTTCATTATATATGCAGCAGATTTTCTCATTTTTGTATCAGCACTAAAATTGTACTTTGTGGGTTTTTTTTATTGCCAATAAAAAGCAAATCCATTCAAAACCTCTGTTGTCTATAAAAGTTTGTAATTAATCAGAAAAGCCTGGATCTGTTTTAAATATCTAATCCCTGTTCTGGTGTGGCTGTGTGTGGGTGGCTGTAGCTCAGGCGGTAGAGCAGGTCATCTGCTGATCGGAAGGTTGGTGGTTCGATTCCTGGCTTCCCCTGGTCTGCATGCCAAATATCCTTGGGCAAGATACTAACCCCAAATTGCTCTCCGATGCATCCATCGGAGTATGAATGTGTGTGAATGTACATTAGTTTGCACTTGAGTTTAGAAGTGCTTGTGTGAATGGGTGAATGCACAAGTTGTGTAAAGCGCTTTGAGTGCTCAGAAGAGTAGAAAAGCGCTATATAAGAACCAGTCCATTTACCATTTTCTAGAAGGTCCCGATGAAGCAACCTAGCCCTTAATCCAGTAATCTCTGACATATTCTTTTGGCCTCATCTTGAGCTGTTAATTGATTATGTGCTAAAACTGTAAAATACATTAAACAAAGTATTTGTTCTACTGTACACTTAATCCAACATTCACTCGCTTGATGAGAACATTCAGAGTTGAGTTAAATGTGAATGTGTTGCCTCAACCAATCAATCCAGTGGGGATTAAAGGACAGATTCAACATATTTCACATCTGTCTTAAAGCAACAGTCACATACACACATTAAAACTGGTTCTGTTAGCTGACAGTGCTTCATTGTAAATGTGTTTCCAACATTAGTCATCTGTCCACATTACTCACAGCACTCCCATGAAAATGTATTTATTACATTTCATATTACATACCTACATACATACTACATTTTCCACATAATGAGGCATATGTATTTCAGAAACTTTTGATCTGCTGGGATTTTCCACACGGCCATACAGAGGATGAAAAACAGAAACTATCCGCAGTTCTTTATGTGACCTTGTTGATGTCAGAAGTCAGAGGAGAATGGCCAGACTTCTCCAAGCTCATATGAAAGCAACAGTAACTCATATAAACACTCACTACAACCAACTTATGCAGAAGAGACTTCCTAAATGCACCACATATGGAACTTTAAAGCAGATGAGCTACAGCAGCAGAAGACCACACTGTGTGCAGCTGGGTGTGCTGCCAGCTAAGAACAGGAAACTGAGGCTACAATTTACATGTCAACCATTTAATTTAAACAACCATGTCCATGTACACATCTTCTGATGGCTACTTCCAGCAGGATAACACGCCGTGTCACAAAGCTCAGGTTATACCAGATTGGTTTCTAGAACAATGGTCTCCACAGTCATCAGATTCCAGCCCAATAGAGCACCTTGAGGATTTACTGAAACAAAAGATTCACATCATGGATGTGCAGCCAACAACTCTGCACTGAGCAATAACCACAATGTCTGAGGAATGTTTCCAGCACCTTGTTGAATCTGTGCCATGGCCAAATGTGTGCCAAATGAGCACTGCACCTCCTGCGAAATCTGGAAGTTCAGATGTTCATCCCTCACACATCACAATGTCACTCATTTATTAGAACAGGACAGATGTACCGTGACAAGCCCTCAGACGTCAGCAGCAACTACAGGATATACTGGTAGTCTAAGGGCAAAGACATGGACTATCAAAACAACATGTCCCTGATTGATATTGCAGCCAAGAACCTTTTCATCAGCTTCTTAATCCTCCCAAGCCCGCACCCTTAACTGGCTGGTTTTTTAATGTGCAAAAGAATTTGTGCTGCAGTGTGTGTGCAGCCATGGTTTATATAGATTTACAACAACACAGGACATTGGACAAAAAGAAAAGTTCTGAACATTAAACTACTACAGTAAGCAGCAGCATTTTTCTCCAAAAACATAATACTGTTTTCCCCTCTGCTTGGTCTCTATGTAGCTTGCTCACTAGCATTACCAACTAAAGTGGGTGTGTGAGCAGCAAGCCCCTAGTTGCTGGTCCTTTTGTTTGTGGTCTTCTTACAGCTTTCCTGCACTATCTCAGGAATTACATTTCAGCTGATTTAAGTCTACCGATGCAGGTGGTCAGGTTTTTGACTCAGGGGAAGCTGTTGGTTTTCAGTGTTTATTGCAAACATTATTCATTTCATCCTTGAACAGTTTAATGAATAATTGTGCAGAAAGTTGTGAAGATTACAACTTTCTCAAGTGGAAACGATAACAGAAACTCTTCAGGCAGTGATATTGAGTAAGAACAGGATTCCTAAACAATCAGCAAGTTTAGACATATTCTTGGCACTTATTCAGACCTTAATAACCCCTCTTTATGTTTGCTCTTGCCCACACAATGTGTGCATATTCTTGTGCAAACAGGCTGCGGGCTTAAAAACCTTATTGCAAAATATAAAGTTATAGTGCCAAACTCTCATAAGAAACAGAGCAAGTGTGTGCACATGGACACTGCCAGGTTGTGTCACGCACAACACTGACTCCTGGTTAAGAAAGATTTTTGCATCCTAAGTCCAAGGGACGGGAAACTCAAGGCTCATCACTTGCACTTTTTGGTGTAAAATGACATGTTATATTCACAAATACACAAACAGAATTAAAGTTTTCATCATTTTCATGAAAGTGTTTTATTTGATTCCAAAATCAGTTCCCAAGAACTGACTCAAGATTCATTAATTTATTACACTTCAAGGACTACAAATAAATAAGGGGTCATTTTACATCCCAGCAGAATATTCATTGGAAACTGTAAAAATCTGGAGTCTTGCATGCTGCAGGAAAAGACAGTCATATTATCCTTATGGGAACATGCGGAAATTGCTGAAAGAAAAGAACCAGAATTGTCCAGATGAGGAGGTTGGAGGGGAAACGGTTCAAAACCAGTGTGCGAAAATAACGATTCTGTTCAAATCTGGCCTTACTCTTTATAATAATTACTGACATAGAGCGGCTTTAAGCTCGGGCTGGCATCCCTGAAGGATTTATGAAAATATTAGTACAATCATTTACACAGATAAAAACAAAATTTTAATAAAACCATGGAAAACTTTCAACATTATTTGTGCTCTTAACTTTCCTCCCTAGTGAATAAACTTCATCATGAGATCTTTTAATCACGCAAATGCCTGTGATCACCTCATTAAGAGCCACTACTTAATTGAGCAGCTGATCTTCAGTCAGTGCTGGGTTGCTGCATTACTGCAGTGAGTGAAATCGCGCCTCCTTTTATTACCTGCCACAAAACTTACCTGCTCTTTCTTGTGTGCAGGAATCTGTGGATCAGTGGTGTGGATACTGTGGTGAGCAATCAAATATATAGAGTGAGTGTAAATAAATGTAATGTTTTGAAGAAGTTCTGCGCCTGGTGTAGAAGATATTGTCTGGTTTGAGGTCTCGAATCAACAAATTTGCTGAAAAAGTTCAAAGTTCGGATTTAATGCTGACCGACAAAGACCACCTCAGTTTAACTGAGCATTTATTGGATGTAGCAATACTGCTTCCTCTCATCATAAGTTACTGATACACTGGTTTTAGAAAGATTTTTTTAAATTTAAATTGGACCTCTTCTGTTCATTTCCTGTTTCATATGTTCTTATTCTTGGAGTCTACTAAAGTAGCTTTGCATGATTCACAGCTTAAAACAATTCTTGTTTATCACACTTGGATTTAAAACAGAGCAAAAGAAGTGAGATCAAGATTTAATGAAAGAAAGTACCATCCCTCCATAACTGGGAGAGCCTACAAGCATGCTTTAATATCATCCAGATCTGAACTCCAACTGTAAAAACAGAAAGACTAACCTTCATCTCTGAATTTAACCACTGTCATCAGCAGCTTAACAATATGAATTGCAGACACTGGCAGACTCTAGAGGCTGAAGCATTGCTGAGTGCTGATACTGGAGCAACTTCCCATCTTATTATTTTAAGGAGCTCAGACAGTTAGGGATCATCTTGTCAGTATTGTTCAGCCAAATAAACTGAACGATGCTCCAGATGTTTTTTACTCATCCACACAGTGGAAAGACGTCTCCTGTTAAACAGTTCACAAACTGCAACACAACATCAGTTATCTATGTGCTCAAATACCCCGGTGGTCAAGCTTGTACTGGACACACAAAGAGAGCACTTAAACAAAAAAGAAGTATGCCATAGCTAAACACAGCTCTCCTCCCACCCTGCATTTTACTGGTATCGAGCATTAGACTTCCCACTCTTAAGGGAAGTCTACCTAAGGCGTTTTCTCAGAGAGAGACGTGTGGGATTTCAGTGCTGAACACAATGACACCCTCTGGTGTGAATGAGGATTTTACCTGAAAATGTTTTTTGTGAACAGGCTTGTATGATATATACGACAATACAGAATGCTTATGATAAAACTCACACCCTTAGTTTTAATCACACTACTCTGTTTTAAGATTCATAATTATTCTTATATCTTTAAGGTGATGGATATGAGATTAGTGAGAGATTTTAACCATATGATTCCTTTAAACCAATCATAGATTGCTTCATGGCGTGACGAAGGCCACACGGCTGAAATGAGAGCATTTTTGTGTTTGTGTGTGCTTGTTTCAGAGGATCTGATGCTGTAGCGTAGCAGACTAGTTGTAGTAGCTGAAGAGGACTTTTGCCACCATGTAATACTCCTTTAGCTTATTAGTCACCAGAATGGTCTTACCCACTAGCATGACAGGCTTGCCTCTCTGAAGCAGGAGGTCCATGAAGGAGGTGAAACAGATGGTAGAGTATGGCTCAGCAGCATCTGAAACAGACACTGGATGAGATCTAAATCAAAGTGTTATAATATACAGGATATTTCCGCTGCTGTAGACAACACCACACTCACCTGTAATGGAATATCAGACTCCAGCTCAAGTAGCACTATCTTCTCACTACAGAGAGTAAATCTCAAGTCAATGAAATGGTTAATGAGTCCTTTATGAATGAAACATCAAAGATCTCATCCTTTTGAACCCCAAGCAGCTAAATTTAGAATAAAAGGTCAAATCCATCATTATATATTATAATAATATGAACAGTGAATATGTAGCCACATTTAAACAGAATTAGATAATTATGCCCTCCATAACCCCATACACAGAAAAAGATAAAGCAGATGTTATAGAGTTCTCCCTGGAGCTTGAGCATTGTCCTCAATCAGCAATCAACAGGTAGACCAATAACAAGCACAGTCTGATTAAGAAACGTAGGTAAATGTTCCCTGTCATTTAATAATAGTTAGTATCATTTTCCTCAGAGTTTACAGTTTTGATGCCATATGGCAATTTCTGTTAAATATGTGGAAGCAACAATTCATTTATAGCTGTGACACTTAAGTGTGAACAACAGCTTTTATTAGTGATCCGATACAAATATAATTCTGTTCTTCACGTCTGCTACGGCCCTCTCTCTCTTTAGACATCTGGTCTCAGCTAGGACACACAAGATTCCAGTTCCAGAGCACAGAGCTGCAGTAGCAGGACTGGCCACAAGAGGGCGCAAAGGTACACCCAAAAGGATCGGGAAGAATAGCCGGGCAGGCACATAAACACAATAAGGTCCAAGCTGTCACAATTAACTTTGAAAAAGAATAAAATTCCTGGACCAATGAAAGTTCTTGACATTGTTGAAGAGGATTAAGTGTAAATGATTTCTCAAAACCACACGTTGAATTTAGTGAAGGTTTTTATTGTGTTTGTTTTGTTTTATAGAAAACTCTGCACACCTGAATCAATGACAGGTGCACAGAGGAAAAAAACGGTAGAAAAATACATAATATAACCTACTAACATTTTTATTCATTTTTAACATTTCATCTGTGTGACTTTCATCAGGTGCAAAGAAACAGTGTTCATGTACATTTGCACATATACACACACATTCAGTAAGATTCAGCCAATTAAGAATTTCTGGCTATTAGACATCTCAAACGTGTGCACTATCAATCAGGTAATGAGTAAACTTAAAATGTCCATGCCATCATCACAACCGCAAATAACATTTAACATCATCACCTGATCCCAAAGCCGGACCATTCATATCTCCTATATTTTCTAATATTATCACTTAGATCCATAAATTACCACAGGTATGAAACCAATTTACAACAAATGTATAGTGATGTATAACGTTTTAAAATGCCAACATCGCAATATATACAAATTACATGTGGATGAAAGATTTCCATTTACAAATGGAAAATATACATTTGGAACAGTTTCAGTTTCTCACTGAAACAGGAAATACATGAACACAAAAGTGCGATCAGTTTAATGATATGAAACATGATTTTTTGTCTTTACGATTTTGTGGCATTGAATATGTTCCATGACCCCCAAGGGGTGAAAACCATGACTTATTATTGAAGAGAAGAGATGCCTTCTGGATATTGGCTAATTCTGGATATTTGTCACCTTAAGGACTAAATGATGAACTTGTACTCAATAGTTGTAGTTTCTTAATGACAAAAAAAATTGTTTTGGATGTTTTGGGTCTGATATGTGATTTCTATATATTGCGATGTTCAAATGTTAAAACATTATATTATACATTACTGATTTGACTTAAACATGAATATATTTTCATTTCAGTCAAACCCTCAGACTCAAACTGAGGCAAACATCATGCAAATACATAGGATATAAATTTAAGGAAAGTTTCTTCCTCCTCTGCCGAGCAACTTCTGAATCATGCCGTGTCTGCTCAGACTTAAAAAGGTAGCGGTCAATCTGAAATTGACTGACTGCTCAGAATTTGTTGACAATAGGTCAAGTGGGTCCAGCTACATTTGTGAGTAAATTTGATTTGTTGAAAGGGTTTTGGGAGGTCCCGCTCTCTATGTGTGCATGTGGAATCTCTGAGCCAGGGATCGAACCACTAACCTTCCAATCAGAAGGTGACCTGCTCTACCTCCTGAGCTACAGCCACCCACTGGCAGAAATGAGTAAACCGTCACTAGGTTTTGGATAAAGTGTACACTCACAAACCTGTCAAATCTGCATTTGAAATGTTGGCTACTATAGCAGTATAGTATTGCAACATGGCATTTGGGTCTTCTAACTAAAATAGGAAAATAGGAACATAAA
>VUQG01003557.1:0-11006 GCA_015106755.1 Etia nguti
TCACGTGTACACCACTTTGTATTGGTCTTTCACGTGGAATTCCAATAAAATTAATTCATGTTTGTGGCTGTAATGTGACAAAATGTGGAAAAGTTCAAGGGGGCCGAATACTTTTGCAAGCCACTGTAATACTGTAAAATTCTATATTACAACAGAAAGCAGTAAGTTGTTGTAGATCACGTGTATGTTGCCTAATTATGTCTTTATATCATGTCTTTGCCATTTTAAGACTTAACCAGAGTGATCTCAGATCTGTTATCTAAAAACTTTTGCAGTGCAAAGTTATTAAAATTAAAAGTGTTTTCCAAGAAAAGGGTAAATATTTTAGACCTTTTGCCAGAATCTTGAAATCCACTTTATCAAATGAAATCTCTGATGATCAGTGTCTTTTTCTTTCTGTTAAAATTTAGGAAACGAGAGCTTCATTAAGGTTAGTTTCTCTACCAATACAATTACGAGAGGAAAATCATGTAGATTAGGCAATTTTCCAGCTTTCATCTCTTATATTTTAGCACTTGTAACAGCTATCTAGTAAAGCTGGTGGTTTTCATTTCCTAGCTACCAGATTCTGCATTGTGCTTCATCATAGAAACTTCTCTTCTGTGATCTTTTTTAAAGAGATTTTTGAGATGACAGACAGCTCTTTTAATGTTTTTCTACATCAATTCCAAGGATGGTACTCTAATTACATTATGCTTGTGTTAGAGCTCCGTTTGGCCACTTTAGTTGCCCCAAAAGACCAGATCTTTCAGCTAAAAAACATTTTCACTTCTCCAATATTCACTGTTTCAACAAGAAAATTTGGGTCACAGGGGACTTCATCATCACTTTTCCAACTGTTCCATCTCACGATTTCAAATTGTAAATTGTAAAATTGTGGAGACTGTAAACAACTTATCCTCTATGTGTACATAACATGTTGTCTGGCAACAAGACTGAATATGGACAAGGCTGAATATCAATATTAGATGCCTGAGATCACTAAGCTCTCAAGCAGCACTTCATTAAAAACAGGCGTGATTCTGTCATGGAAATCACTGCATAGTCTCAGGATCACTTCCAGAAATCCCTGTCTGCCACATCACACACAAATGTGTGGACACGATCCGGAAACACTGCTGTTAGCTCTGGGCCAGAGCTCATTCAACATGGACATGGAGTAAAAAACAGTTCTGTGGTCAGATGAATTGAAATTTTTGGAAAACATAGACACCACATGCTCCAGACTAAAGAAGAAATGGATCATCTGGCTTGTTATCAGTGCTCAATCCAAAAGCCTGCACCCCAATGATTTAACAGCTTATAAAACCACCTTTAGCAGCAATAACTTCTTTATCAGTCTCTCATGTCATTGTGGAGGAATTTTAGCCCAGTCTTCCTCAAGGACTAATAAAGTATTCTGATTCTGAGAACTTTTAGCCCAGTCTTCTCCACAGCATTGCTTTAGTTCATTAAGGTTTGCAGGCATTTATTTATGCACTGCTCTATTAAGGCTCCGCTGCAGCATTTCAGTCTGTTTGAGGTCTGGGCCATTGCAGCATCTTGGTTTTTTTTTTTCTTTGTCAGCCATTCTGTTTTGGATTTGTTGTTGTGCCTGGAATCTTTATCCTGTTGCATGGCCTAGTTTCAGTAATGTAATGTAAACTTCATGACTTGCTTGACAGCTGTGACTCTGTGCATTATGGCTAAACAGCTCCGCTTTGATCTTGTCTATTCAAGGGACATTGTTCTAGCAAACTTGTGATTTGTTTACTGCTTGTTTGCTGCTTTGCAAAGCTAAACCGAATCTGTCATGCTCTTTTTTAGAGGAAAAAAGGCTTTCTCTTAGTAAGCCTTCCAGGCAAGCCCTACTTATTCAGTCTTTTTTTTCTGTCGTAAACTTCAACATTCAACATGCTAACTGAGGCCTAGAGGGGTTTTTTTTTTGTATGGCCTGACCTTGGAAATGTCCACTCCCAGAATATCATAGCATGGTGTTAACACTCACCTGATTGCTCCAGACCAGCAAACTGCCAAAACATCCACTATTATAGACGTGGTCAGACTTGCTGATAATTAGTTAATGAAGTGCACATGATTTTAACCTTAATAAAATAACTGAAAGGGTTAAAACTTGAAATTTCACTAGAGGTGCATTAATATGAATTTTAATTACTTCAGGTAACTGATATGGGGTGACTTAACTTAAATTTGGCTTTTCTTATTAAAAGTAATTTGGAATCAAAGAAATTATAATATCATGGTTGGAACTTCCATCATTAAATTGTATCTTACCACAAAATTTAGTTTTTATAATTTTGCTAGTTACAATAATTAAGAACCATATATATGTCAGCCATATATATTTAACTGTCACCTTAAACTTAACTTTAGCTTGTGTTAAATAGGTTAAAGACTACAGCAAAGCCATTAATTCATTTAAAGAACACAACAAAACATTGATTATTGCACAAGCTTACACTGAAACATGAGCAAGAGAAATATTGCTAAATCCTCGAACCACAATCTTTGCATTGAATGTCAGGCGAGCAGGACATGCTGGTGAAAGTGGATTACTAGAACAAGACACATATGGGCAAGTACTGAGAAGCTACAGCAACATATTCAGGAACCTTAGATGAGCAGAAGACCCAAATCCATAATTAAAATGCAGCTGTTTCCTAGGGCTTGAACGTCAAAAGAAGGAAGCCTGCTAAGATACTGAGCTGGTCCCAGTATACGAAGGCAGTGTTACAAAGGTAAATGATACCCAACCACCGGTCATGACAGCTGCATCCGCTCTACTTAGCATGGAAACTGTGGCCAAACGAAACCCACGCAATCCCCAGATACAACTCCCCCAACTCAGTGAAGAACTCAAAGCTCTCATTCATAAAGTATACACCACTGTAGCAGTAATCCTGGAGATAAAAGAGCAAGAATGCAACACGCGATACTGGTTTTGCACAGTGACAAGAGTAAAGGATTTCAGTTGCGGGTTATAGTGTTACACCAAAACCAAAATTGATCAAACTCACATCTGGAACACAAACGTGTTCTTGCTGTATAAAAGAATTTTTCCATACTTGGAAATTGGATCCTTGGGGAAAAAACTCCTAAATAAAACTGCTAAATATGGACTGTATTCTAGTTAGCACACCATAGCGGTCTCATTTTTAGGTAGAACAAAGTATTTAGATATAAGATTTATAGTATAAGTTAATCCTGTTCATTTATTTTTCATCAGATCTGTCTTAGCCCCTCCAGAATACATGGATTTAACCCCACTGTTTCATCCCTATGTTTTAAGTGTGCTCCAGTAGAGGCCACTTCCCTTGATTCTACGTGTACAATAAAACATGTAGTGTCAATAACTTAGGTTTAGTTAGTAGCTGACAACATACCTTATATAGTTAGTCTTTCAGTCTCACTACAAATCACATTAAGAGCTATATCGGTCAAACAGTATCAAAAGCTTCCTTAATGTTTTCTTATCGTGTAGCTCCGTCTGTACTGAGTACGTACCTCAGTGACCAAGGAGAGTCCCAGCAAACAGCAGGTACAGCATACAGCCAGCAGAAGCAGCTCACGTCTATAGCCTTGATGCAGGCAAGGAAAAAGATCAACCAGTGATGTCATCAGACACTCCAGACCAACAAACTGTAAGGAACCAATTGCAACACACAATTTGTTTGTTAGTCACATGGTATTGCATTTCTTCATTCATACATACTTCAAGGTTGATTAGTACCTGACTATCCAACCCAAGCAGAATGATCATGAGGAAGAAACACACCGACCACACTTGAGGCACTGGCATCATGGCTACAGCACGTGGGTAAACGATGAACGCCAACCCTGGACCTACAAACAAATAATGTAAAAAATGTAAATACAGTGTAGATGTAAATTATAGGACACAGACAGGAATTGTTGTTATGTTTGGATACTACAGTATACTGTCTTATTGATTGTATCTCTATTATGGTGCTTAAGGAGAGGTCAAGGGGTCCATGAATTTCTTTACAAAAACGTACTATTTGTTGTTGTTTTGTCAGCCACAGCAGTTTGCCTTGTGGTCTGCAGTATAATCCACACAAGCCCACACATTTTACACATATGAGTGTAAACAGGTGTTGATATAGCTCTGACTGGTTGCCAAAAGAATACATACATCAACACATACCAAGGACTGCTTTATGATTCCTAAAATCTAAATCATAATTATTCACAGCTGCCATCTCTCACGCTTTAGTTGTGGGAAAAGGATTTTCAGACTTGCTCCTGAAATAGGTTTTGCTGCAGATTAAAGGAAGCACTTTGTAATATATATGAATATATATAATTTTTTTCTTTACTATTGGTGTTTCTAGCGTCATAGAGTCTTTTATTGCCTATCCATACTGGTGTACTAGGTGTGGAAACTAATTTGGCGTTATTGTCTTACTCACTCCCTCAAAAAGAAAAATTTTTAAAGGTTTGATGAGCCAGATTATTACTTTATATATATACCAAAAATGAATTAATACCAATTAATTGCCAGTAATAAATATAATTACATGCCTCAACCATTAGCCACCTTCCCGAAAAGCCTGAAATTTGGCAACCCTGTATTATTATCTTCTGATAATAATACAGGGTTGCCAACTTTAGCCTCTTTTTTTAGCCTCTTTAGCTCTGCATTCCTACTATCCACTGGTTAGCATTAATCAGACTCACCTTAACTAAGATGATTCAAGTTTAAGCCAAAATATCAAAAGAGGGGGAAAAAATGGCAGAGCAACATATGAGCTCTGCCAGAAAGCTTCTTATGATGGAAAGAAAGAAAAGAAACAACATAAGATCTTCCCAAAGGGTGAAAAGTTTGCTGCCATGCAGATTTCCTGACTATTTGTACAACACCAGAAAGCCTCATAGAAAATGTATGAATCTGCCATTGTCATGTCCAGTATATAGTTGAACTGAAATGAGACAGTACATGCCTGATTCTGCCACTTCAGAAATATCCACTCCTTGTTCATATGTCATGAAACCCAACACAGAGAAAATGGCAAAGCCTGCCACAATGCTCGTGGCACTGTTCAGCAGACACAAGTAGAAACAGTCCCTGCAATAAAATACATACAGTAAGTAGAAATACTTAAACACAGGTGTTGAGGACTTTGATGCTCAACTTAAAAGACGATCATAATGATCTTTATGACAGTTAGTACTGGACTTACCTATAACAGTTGTTTTTGTAAGTGTTATAACTCCCAAGAGAAGTGAGGAAACCAAGGCCAATGGCATAAGAGAAGAAGATTTGAGTGCCAGCATCCATCCACACCTGATAAGGCCAAACAAAATCATTGTTTGTGTGTCTGTAGTGCATGAATGTCACTGTAAAATATCTAGCTTTTCTGGTCTCAGAATACTATGTGCTTTCTTACCTGGGCATCTAACAGGCGAGAGATGTCAGGGTAGAGGTAATAAATGATCCCATCCATTGCCCCTGGGAGGGTAACACCACGTATAAGCAAAACAAATAGCATGACGTAGGGGAAGGTTGCTGTAAAGTAGGCTGCCTGAAAAAAATAAATAAATAAAATAGAGAAAAAAGAAGGTGTAAAGAAAGTTATAGTTTGTTTTGACCTGTCATTTCATTATTTTAGTCATATTTCTTCCTTTAGTTGTACTGTATCGCATGCTTGTTCCTAAATCCTGCTTTGGTGTGGCACATTAGTAGCATCTTGGGTGTATTACCGTTGCAATAAACAGTTCCCACAATGTTAATTGAATCACTATAACTTCCAGTGTAATGTTTAGCTTAAACGTGAATATTACTTACCTTTTGAAAGGATAAAAATCACACCAACAGCTTTTCTTTATAGCTGCTCTTCTGAACAATAGCCATTATGAAGTTATTTAAGTGTCTGGCCAACCTCAAATATTACTAATCAGTGCTTTAAAACATGGTGTAAGGCTTAGTAAATACTTTACCAAAACTGTCCTTTTGAAAGTTGAAAGAAACTTAAACTAACCCTTGCCAAATTGTTCTTTGTGCCGGTTTTGCATCATTTAGGTCTTACAATAAGGAACCTGTTACAAACTGCACACATAACGGTGAATCTTGTCCCCCTTACTCATAAATTTGACGAATGGCAAGTTCGAAAACCATACACTTCAGTATCAGCAAGATTCAAATGAATTCATAGATGGTGTTTTTTTGTGAGCCTCTGGAATGTACATTGAATAGAGAATGGAGACACAGCTGCTGCATGTTCAGCAGTGTCCTAAAAGAACATAGGAAGAGACTGTTTCATTTGACCATTTGGAGACTATCTGGCTGTGTATATTCATTTATGTAGCCAGAAAAAGAGTTCCTACATCTTCTTCATAAAAAGGACAAGAGCACATGTCACAACAAGCACTGCTAGCAACAAAATTAAAGATAAATGGCATGAGATAGGTAGCTATAACAGACAATTACATCAGGCAGTAATGACAGTTATAATACAAACAGGTACAGGAAAACTGGGAGCAGGAGACAGACCAGTGTTCGGACATATAAATGGTTTAGGAATTTTGGATGAATGTGCAAAGTCCTTTCCCTGCTGTATTGTGTTGTCTGCTTTAGATACTGAGCAATTATTGAGCAACTCCAGTGTTATCAAACTGTACTGTACATTTAAAAAATGTGGATAAAGGGGTTCCAGTAGATCAAAATATGAAAATAAGTCCTGATCAACCATGGCTATGTGTGACTGGGTAATGACACACTGACTTAATGTGCTGTGCCCTCCAGTACCTACTGTGCCATTGTGTGCCTTTATTCTAGCGTTTCTAATGCATGGATTAACATAGAGAATTGCAGGATGTGAGTGTGCAGACGTCAGTTTGTGTCATGGGGCAATACTCACCCTGTGCACAGTGCAAGCTACAGCAGCCACTAGCCAAAAGTTTCAACAATCAGAAGAAAATGCTTTTTTTTTTTTTTAATGGTTGCTAGTACCCCCTGTGTTAGTGTATCGACAGTGCAACAGTGCAGTTATTTGCTTTATAACAATGTGAAAATGTCTTCAAAAATACATGAATGGATGGTTCTAATTACCAGTTATACAGCTGATACTGTGTAATTTGACCAGATGCTAAAGCATGAGAAAAATAGTTAGAGAATAAAACTATGCTGTTCTGATGTTGGAATTTTACCCAAGCTAACACAATACCCATTTAGCACAGTTATTATAGTTTTGCATTTTCTAATTTCTTTTTTATAGCATTTTATTTGTTTTTTAGAGTGGGCTTGATGATTTTAGCTTAGTTTTTATTGTTTGAAAATCTTGAAAATGTTCTGTTTATTTCAGTTTATGTTTATTTGTTTTAGTGTTAGTTTTAGTCTTTTTAAGTATTATATAGAAGGCATATGTCAGAAGCAAGATTTCAGAAAGTCAGTCTTAGACCTCCAAAGGCTCAATAAACACGCACATCAAATCCTTATTGTGCTAGTTTTAAATTTTAAAATGAACAAATACTAAAAGTAAGGTGATTCCTGCTATATTTTATTTTTATTATTTCCATTTTCACAAAACATTTTACTTTGTTTTCTTTTTTTTTTCCAAAAGCCTATTGTTATTTTAGTTAACAAAGCTGTTTCTTTACATCTCATATTAGTTTTTAGTTTAGTTTTAGTTAGCTCTAAAAACCGATTTACCCTTCAGATATAAAACAACCCAATGATTTATACAAATTTTATGTGGAAATCCTTACATTCTGCAACCCTCTAATAAAAATTGATTTTTAATAAGGGCTCTTTTATTGCTAATTCAGACATCTTGGATTTTTGTATTGAGTCACTGTTTATTGTTGTTTGTTTGCTGTCCATAAGCAGGGCGTTCCACAAGGATTAAAGGTTAAATCCTCTGTTATTTTTTTTAGTGTACATTCTCTCATGAGGCCACATTATCAGGACTTTTAAAATATTTTTTTTACATGATTTTATGATATGATATAATGATTTTTCTTGTTTGTTTTTTTAAAGGTAAAAAATCTACTAACCTTTCCTGTTGACTTGATACCTTTCCAAACACAAAAGTAGCAGATAATCCAGCTGAGGATGAGACAAAGGACCAGTTCCCATCGCAAGCCCCCAACTTCCTCAATACCACCAGAGACCTTTAAAACCCGACGCCTGGTCAAATGAAGGGAACAATGATATGGGTGAGAGGGAGACCGGGAGAACACAAATGAATGGCAGGTGAAAGGGAAGGACATGTGGAAATTGGGAGGGAGGAAAACTGAGTGCCAGGATCCCAGAGTGGATGATTCATGGGGGGGAAAAATAAGATGTGGACTAAACAAACAAAAAAATGTGGGAGGAAGTGGAGAGTTAGAAGAAAACATCTGAAATGATCATAAAGAAAGGAGGAGAGAGGGAGTGAGACAGGTAAGGGAGGGGAGTGAAAAAAGAAAAAAAAAAGCATTCTGTTAAACTTGTGTGAGCTGACTACATGCTTACTGCCAGAACTCGACAACAGGAAGAGTAGTGTTCAGTCTGGACGTCATACTCTGATTCAGATGGCTCAAGTCCAAGCATGAGTCTGGTATAAGGAAATAAAACATCATCAAGGTAAAAATGCCCATTTACAGTGTCAAAGGTGTAGCCTTCAATTTATATTTCATATATTCTATATTCCAAACTATTACAGTACACAACAAGCAATGCATACAATAGCCACTGCTTTTAGGAATATAACACAATTGTTGTACCTGTGTTCCAGTAGTGTCCACATGTGGCCCAAGGTAAATCCCCACTGAAAGACTGGAACAGGTAAAAGAACGCCCATGCCAGGATTATAATATAAGATGTTGCACTGAATGCGATGATTAAGTGACTGGCATAGCCCATGCCTAAAAAATAAATAAAATAAATAAATAAAATTGGTAAGTGCCAAGTATTGAAAATGTTCTGTTCTTGCACAGCACCTAAAGTCTGAGAGCTGCGCAAAGGAAACACCGCAGACGTATAGGCTAAAAGCGTAATGTCAGTGGAAACACTGTGTAAACACTTTGTCTTTGCAGAGGTCTGCTGTATCTAAATAAGGTCGTTGTGCGATGAAGCAGGAATATAACTAGAATGTAAACAACACATTTATGAAATGCATTCATGTGGTTCTTACACTTAACAATCTTGCGTGTTGTAATCTTTTTACATGAGCATAAATAATTTATCACTCTTCCTCTTACAGTAGTAGTGATTACTCTGCTACTGGAACTGTAAACAACTTCCCCTCTGGCACCTTGCCTCAACACTGTTTGTTGTTGGACCGAGACCATTTTTGGACAAGGAGGCGGTCTCAGCGGTGTTTCTAGGGGAATAATCCAGCACGCATAAAAAATAGACTAGGATACAAACCCGTTGGTAGATATAAGTACTCACTGAATATGTATAAATTATGACTGACATTTCGGAGAAATGTTTGGGGAAATTCATTTTAATTACCTTGAAAGAGCGGACAAATCATTCTCCAGCAAGTAATTCCCCCCTGGCTAGTGTACTGTCCCAAGGCAGTCTCAAGGAAAAATAGGGGGATCCCGCATGTGAATATGAACAAGATGTATGGGATGAAAAACACACCTATAAGAAAGGCGGAATTTTTCGTTCTTAACGCACGGAGGAAAAAAATACTCTTGGACAAAATGTGCTTGACAACTAAGAGCGTTTCTTTACACTTCACCCACCTCCTCCGTTTCTGTAGCACAGGTAGGGGAACCTCCACACATTCCCGGGTCCAATGATCGCACCCATCACAGTCAGTATGAACTCGGCTTTGGTTCCCCAGTGCCCCCTTCCTTCCACCTCTTCAGCCTTCTCAGGGTGACTGTTTGGCACACAAGCTGTGGAGGTGCCATTCTTGCAGTTTCTGGTCATCTGTTCCCCCATTTAAATGACCTAAACGCTGGTTTACTTTGGTGCCAGATTTCCTTTGTTTCTGTGTAAAGTTCCGCGCGCACTGGACTAAACCTCACACGGGGTTGGTCACACGAATATGCTAGATAAAGATGCCCTAATGTGGCAGCGGCTCTGATACGCTGGCCCTGTGACTGTGACTTGTGTTGGCTGAGAGGGGTACTCGCCTACTTAAGCTGCAGAGAAATGTGTGTTTTGTGGGGTGCAGGGGGGAAAGAGTGATGAAAGAAGCTGGTGATGGGGTCTACTGCTCCGCCTTAATTCATCCGACACCGACAGCAAAACAAAATCTCGGGTACTGAACATTTCTACACATTATTTATCCTCCCGAGAACAGAGGAAAAAAGAATCTTCCCATTAAACCTTTTCCTTTGTGATTTCCTTCCTCTTTGGAGCTAAAAGAGGCCACCCAACACTCACACAAAATCAGATACCAATGGAAAGCCCGGGATTTCCTCTATTTAGTACGTATGAACTTATAGGGTAGCTCAAATAAGTCGAAAGATATACACCAAAACCAAATGTCCATTGCAGAGAACATAAATGAATAGACTGGTTCTCAGGAGGTTATTTATTTAGTATTATTATTATTATTTTATATAGCCTTATATATCTTAACTTACAGTACGGTAAACAAATAAATGCAGAAAAAAAAAGGTTTTTACGCTTTACGCTTTACTTGGATCTCGAACCCAGAGAAGACTTTTAAAACTGTTTTGACTCAAAAAAAATGTCAAAGCTTGATGCAGACAGCTGAAGATTCGAGCAACATTTATCATAGTAATTTGGTTTAGCATTAAATGTCTTGTTTTTCTGTATAAGAAAATCGGAGTCCATCCAATGGTTCCGAATGGACCTAAGAATTGTGCATAACTTCTGGAAATTACGCACAATTCTTAGATCGACCTTTAGGTGGCACTATTTATAACATTATCTTTCGTGTCCACACAGCTCTCTATAACAGATGATAACGTCCAAGCCCCCCCCCCCCCCCCAAAAAAAAAAAAAAAAAAAACAGGGAAAAAAATTTTTTTTTTTTTTTTTTTTTTTTTTTTTTTTTTGGTTTTTTAAAAAAAATTTA
>VUQG01003557.1:11026-36803 GCA_015106755.1 Etia nguti
AAAAAAAAACCTAAACCCCCCCCCCCCCCAAAAAAAAGAGAAAATGTTACACTGAGAATAATCTGTATTTAATTTTCTGATTATTTTATTGGTTTGGCTAATAAATAAAGTCATGTAAAGGTTTATACATGCAACTTTAATAGGCATCTTCACATTATTTTTGTATTTATTTATTTTAGAGAAAATAAGCAACTACTCCTGCAAACTCAGAAGAAAATTTTGGGCAACACTCTAACTCAATAAATCTCAGAACTTTGACTCCTTAAAATTAATTCACTGTTTAAGGCAGGGCAGAATGACTTGTTATGCATTATAATTATTTATCATGAATTATCATGGGTTGGCAGTTTCCGATCCAGATAAGTTGTCTAACTCTTTAAACTGTGCTAATACTCAATACCAAGGATCTGAAAATGATGACACTGAAGCACCCCAACCGTGTACTTTTGCAAAATGCCAGTTCATTCAATTCAGTTTTATTGATATAGTGACAAGTAAAACCAGCTGTCACCTAAACTGTTACCTTTTTATATTATAGGTTAAAGATCCCAATATGTTAGAGAGAAACCCTAAATATCAAACGACACTGCTCAGATGATCAAGCACTTGGTGACAGTGGGAAGGAAAAACTCCCTTTTAACAGGAAGAAATCAAGAAGCAGAAGCAGATTCAGGGAGGGGTAGCCATCTGCCACGCTGGGTTGGGGATGAGGGGAAAAAGAACAGAGCAGAGGGAGACTGGGCAAAGGACAAACTATCAAAGAGAGATAAAAATTATTCACTAAGTGAAAAAGAGATAAACGAAGAAGAAACTCTAACTGTATCATGGGAAGCCCTCAGCAGTCTAAGCCTATTACAGCATTACTTAGGGACGATTCAGTGTCACCGTATCTAGCCCTAACTATAAGCTTTATCAAAAAGGAAAGTTTTAAGCCTTATCTTAAAAGTAAAGGAGGTGTCTGTGTCCTGAATCCAAACTGCAAGCTGATTTCACCAAAGAGGGGTCTGAAAGCTGAAGACTCTGTTACCAACTCAACACTAAGAAACTATAGGAACCACAAGTAAGTCAATTAATAAATGTTTTTCAGTATCACTCTGAGACAGGGCATTTCAAATTTGAGCAGTTTTATGTAAATAAAACAAAGCAGTTCTACACATTTGTTTAATATGCAAATTGAACATACCCTGGTCAAAAATGGCTCAAAGATTAATCAGTGTTCCTGGAGGTCAATATAATGCCATCTAGACTCTGGTTAGACACCATGTTTGTAAGATTTTTAGGGCTGAGTGCAATAACCTCAGTTTTGTCTGAGAAACAGAAAATTAGAAGTAATCCAGACCTTTATGTATTTAAGACGTGCATGTAATTTAACTAATTGTTGTATGTCATCTAGCAAATACGGGGGGGAAAACTACTGGAAAAAAAAGAAAGGCAAAGAAAAGCTGCAGGTTTTGTACAGCAGTGCTGTTGCACTGGTGGACTGCAGCGGTACTGGAACCGGCTGGGCTGAAAATCAGTGAGCTCATTCTGGCTACGCTGACAGGAGGGCGGGGCTCCCAGCATCATCACCACCGGCCATCACTTCATTGTACGGGGCTGCTGCTGATGCAGAGATCATAGCAGGCGATTGTTTCTCTATTTAATAACCGAAGCATGCCATGGACGTGGTTTCTCACCCGTTAGGACTTCACATTGGATGGGAATCTGTTGTGAGGTAAGGCGATGAAAACTGTTGGTAGTGTGGCTGCTGTAGTTGAGGTTTATCACCGTCTGAACTGGGAGTTACTGAGACTATCGGGCCTGCTGACTTGAGTCACACTGATCATCCCAGTAGCGAAGCGAGAGATATTAAGACTGTTATTGTTTTTTTAAAATCTCACCTCCGCTTTAAAAAAAAAATTCTAACACTGAAGCGAGGAGAGGCCACCATCGCGTACTGTGGCATAAAACCCTAAAGCGTGTCTTATTTAGTCCGGCAGCAGAGATTTAGCCTGCCTGTCGGAAGTGGCAGAGCTCGGCCTGCACCAGTAAACCCTTTAAAGATGACGGGGATGGAGCCTGTGTCCGCTTCGGGGTTTTCCTCGCCATGCAGAGCCGGATGCTCACGCTGCATCGAGCATATTTCGAGCTTTTGGTAGCCGTGATTGTTGTGCAGTGTGGATCCCAGGTGGTGTTGCTTGTGCCTCTTGGTAAAACCAGATAAGCATCCCTTTTCTATAATTATCAGGCACGTGTGTTATTTCTGGATGTGAGTTTCTTTTTTTTCCCCCTTCTTCTTCTGCTTGACAGATCGTTACACGTTGCTGGCGATGTCGTAAAAGGAAAGGATGCTGCAGTGATGCTGCAAGAGGATGCTAGTCCACAGTGGGTTGGCAGGGCCTCCAGATCGAGGCTCAGAGTCTGTAGCCTACAACTGCCTCAGGGTGTTACACTGGCCTGATTTAACAGACATCACCCCAGCTGGGAAGGTGTTTGTCACAGTATTGTTTTATGGCCAGGGCAGATGCAGGCTAGTGACTGACCACAAGTTAATTGTTTATAGATTTCATTATAAATTCAAGAGTCATCCAATAGAAAACACTGATAGCAAAATGTGGCTAGAGGAGATGACAAAAACTGTGGGGAAAAAATTAGATAAGACCTTTCTCCTTTGGTTGGACCTGTGGGCTTATTACTAATAATAATGCTCTATAAATTTGTTAAATATGTTGCTGTTGTCAGAAAGTGATATATATCCCTGTGCCATTAAGTCTTGAATTCTATTTTCAGATCTTATTCGTGCATCGTCAAGGATTACTTTGTGTATAAAGTAGAATTTATTGTCCTGAACAACTGCAAAAGCTTGCAGCTTTAACATAACAGTCAATGCTAACACCATACTATAATTGCAAGGCATCACTACATATTACAGCCATATTGTAGATGTTATAATGTTTGTGGACATTTAGCCAGATATACAGGAAAAATTACAATTTAAAATTTGCAATAACAATGATGCAAACCACCATCTCTGTTTTGTTTCAAAAAATGTATTTTCCAATTCATTAATCTTGCAAGATACGCATTGTTTTCCACTCTTATTAATACAACTATTGTTTTTAAGTTATATTTACTTTTTAGGACTTTAATTAGTTTAAATATGAATTCTGAAATAAAATAATGAAAAAGAAAACCATGTATTTTGAACATGGAGCAGAATGTACACCATAGTCATTTAGCTCCATTTCCTGCACTATTTCCAGCAGTAGCAGAGCTCTGCTTATACACAGGGTTGGAATTTTGACCTCAGGCAAATGGATTAGAAAGCATCTTTTGGTCAGGACTAAAGTGTAATCCAAAAACAAGAAGAGCAGTTCTTCTTCACTGCAGCCAGAGTGATGGCACTTTGAACCAGGTTACGTCACAGCTGTATACCAGACTGATTAAACTTAGTTTGCCCATCGATGTTGGGGCAATACTGGCATTGGTCCGGCTAACTTTTACTGAGAGGATTGCATAACAGAGATTAACTAAATCAAAAATAGTCCTGAAATGCAAGATTGTGTTTGCTAAAAAAAAGAACATGACAGAAAGATAAAGCTGAAAGTGACAGTTGGTTGAGCAGTCACGAACACGTGGACATAAAATTGCTAAGAGATCAGTCTGTGTGTCTAGGTCTGGTATTAGGGAGGAGGTTGGATTTATGCTTCACATCATGAGAATGAGCTGCCAACAGTGTTCAGTCTGTGTTTACAAAATCATATTACATATATCATATCATATCATATCATATCATATCATATCATATCATATCATATCATATCATATCATATCATATCATATCATATCTCTGAGCCTTAAGTGATATTTCTCACTTTTGGTGGATTGTGACATTGATGAAACATATTGAATGACTGAACATACAGTAGAGTATTTATTCCTGTGTACTTTGACTTGGCAGAGAATTATGTATACAAGAAACACATCGTCATACCTGCACGTAGACATGGTCAAGACAGTTGAAGTATCAAATTCGCAGTTCTCTGGGCCAGAAGTTAGAAGGCCAGACTGCTTTGAGCTAATAACAAAGGCAACAATAACTCAAACAAACACTCGTTACACCCAAGGTATGCAGAAGAGCATCTCTGAACATATAATACCTTGAACCTTAAAGCAGATGGCCGTGGGTGCAGAAGACCACACCAGGTGCTGCTTCTGTCAGCTAAGAACAGCAAACTGAGGCAGCAACCCATATGTGCTTATCAAAATTGGACAATAGAAGATTGGAAATAACATTGCCTGGTCAGATCAGTCTCGATTTCTGCTGCAACTGTCGGATGTTTGAATTTAACGTAAACAAAATGAAAGCATGGATACATTCATCCTCAGCAGTTCAGGTTGCTGCTGGTGTGATGCTAATGTGATATTTTCTGGATGAAATAGTGGTCCAATCTGGTAATAGCAATGTGTACCTAAAAACTGGTTGGCATGTATGTTCTCCGTTTTGCACTATTAGTGTTTCTAGTAAAGCAGTGTAAAAATCCACATTAATAGGTGGAAGACATGGTGGTGGCATATATTAAACAAAAGACTTCCAACCATGTGACTGTTTGGATAGGGTTAGGGAAAAAATGCTTGGCTAGGTTTTGAGAAAATCAGGATATGGGGAAAATTCACCTTTTCAGAATGTTATCCACAAAATTCTCCCACCTGTAAAAAGCTTATAGTTCTTTTT
Source organism: Etia nguti (assembly GCA_015106755.1). Taxonomy (NCBI): domain Eukaryota; kingdom Metazoa; phylum Chordata; class Actinopteri; order Cichliformes; family Cichlidae; genus Etia; species Etia nguti. Next base: position 15,741 of record VUQG01003557.1, read on the forward strand.
TTGTTTACTACTGTGAAGATATGCACTACAAGCAGGGGAAAAAGACAGGCGTTTTAGATGCTCTTACCACAAGAGGAAGTTTACATATACAGGGATTATTATTTCAATCACTGTATAAATCAATGTTTGCAGAAATCAGCAGAGTCCTGTTTTGGAGCAAAAAAAAATTTATGTAATCTCTTTATGATACATAAAATCAATGGCAGTGATTTAGCTGATATTGATATAAATGAATTTGGAAAAACTGTAACACAATGCTATATGCAGAATCAGCATGTAGTCCAGGTTAACATTAAACCACTAGCAATTGTTCAAACAAAGCAAAAAAACGTCCTTATGACCATCAGTCATTTCTGTGTTTTAACTCTATTTTCAGTCACAATAAAGCTGCACACTCTAAAACCCCTAGTTCATTGTCCAGCTGTGCAGTTCCTTAGAGCTTTTTCATGTTTTAGCTCTCTGTTCTGTGTATTCGAATGTATTTTGTAGTGTATTGACTGCATGGCTTAGTCGTGACACTCTAATCAACTCTGTTTGAAGCTTCTGACCGCTACTTTCATTGAAAAGCTCAGATAAGGTTGTTGTTCTGCTTGCTCAGCAACAAACTGCATTAACATTTAGATCCCCATTTTGTTTCTCAGTATTATATTAGAAATTGGATAGTTACAATATTATTTTTTTTAGGTGGTCACAAATTTGCCTCAAAATGAATACCATAAGTCCTTAAGATGTCACATTTACCATATAGCTTCAAAAGGCAGTAACAGTCACTCAGTACAGGTGTGATTTTTTCTGTTTTACATGTATTTCTTGGTGAAACTTCAGTCTCACCTGGAACTTGTTTAGGACCGAATAGCAGACAAAAATAGCGACTAACCTGAAACCATAGTTGAGCATTTAGACACTAGAGAGATGCAGATTTTTTTTCTCCCAGGAATTGATGACCAGAGACAACAGGAAAGTGGATATTGGGCTAATAGTAATGGCATTCTGACACCTTCAGTTAATGAGCAACTAAACCTGATAGGGGGATTTATGCATAATACAGTAAAAGGAGTTTTTCTTAGGTGAGGTAATTGCATATGCAACTTTTAAAAAAGCAAATATCACCAAACACAAAAACATGTTTTATTGTAGCCTACCACAGTGTGTCTGCTAGATAGACGTACAGTCGGTTTATTTTTCAGGGATTGGAAAAAAATCCATTACATTACAACATCTGTGACATTTTCAGGGATGGAGAAAGATGTAAGAGAGTGAGGAAAGGCGACAAAAATAAGAGATTGTTTTCAAAGGTAGAAACTGCAAGGACATCTGAAAAACTGGAATTTTAAAGCTTCTTGTAATGTCCTAATTCATTTTGTAGTGTTTGGATCTATACATAATTTGTTGCGTAATGGGTTTTTTCATATTGTGAAAGTCATACCAAACAAAGTGAACTATAAGAACTTTGTGTTTTTTCCAAGGTTGCCGTTTAGAGCAGGCTGAAGTCGCTAGCTTGAAATGCTGCGGTGAAGTTTCCAGTAATGCACCACTATATGTTGGAGTGATGCAGAGTGGCTGTGGCGTTCATGTTCAGGTTACATCTAGGATTGCAGACATCACTTTAAATTTAAGGTGTTGACACTGATTAGATTCACTTGCCAAATCCTTCCTTTTGCACTAGTTTTATGCTGTCTAGATGTTGGAAAGCAGCCACAATAGCTCATGTAACCTTGCTTATTTGGTTGAATTCAGTTGACTAAATCCACAAAGAGCAGAGACTCTCAAAGCAGCAGCAGAACAGCTCAGCTGCTGACAACCTGTACATAAAAAATCTCACAATGAAAATTACTGTGACTTATTTGTAGGTGGTTCTTTTCCCCATACACTGCTGCACGCAATCTTTTCACACCTGCCAAATCTCACTTTACCCTCTGCTTGTCAGGTGTACAGTAGTACCATGACACAAAATAATTGCTTTTGGGATCTGTCTGCGGGACAAAATATTTTGGTAAGTTGGATTTCTAATCGAGATTAAGCATATCTGTTTATTATATCAACAATATTTAAGAACCTGTTAAAAAGTTTAAATAATCAACTGACACACAATTACATAAATGTCCGTCTTTGTTCAGGTGCAATTAAACAGTTGTTGAATTAGAACTAAGGACCATGTAATTGTTAGAGAAATTGCTCTTGAGTATTTTAAAGGTTTTTTTATACTTGGTTGGCATCTCTATGTCTGTCACCTCCACATAACTCAAGTCAATTGCTTACCGTGCAGTATTGACCTATAAAGATATCCTTGTATGCATTACAAAGACTGTGCACATAGATAGCAGTCCAAGAAAGATGGTTTAAATTTCAGCACTGCATTGAAGGTGCACTTGATTGGTCACAAATGCATAAAATAGTGGTCTTTGTAGATTAAAGAGGTATGTTCATCACATATATTTGATCTCATACCATTATCATCCTGGTTTGCTCGCATGAGTTATACATTTTAGAGATAATGGTTAAATCTTTATAGTTAAAAATGTATGTTTCAAGTGATGCTACTGTGATGGATGCTTGATCTTCTTGATCTGCTGAGTGCTCACTAGTTCTTAGAGGAATACTGTCAACAGAGTTTGAAAGATTTGGTTCCCTAAACCCTTCTTGGCATGAAAGATGCATTTTCAATAACTTGTGTTAGTCTGTGAGTCCATGAAATGTTACTCAGTTATGTCATTTCTTATCCAAGAGGCTGCTGTAGCTGTCGGGTTTCTTACAGTTACTTTTGACAGCTACCAGGAAGGTTGTATAAGGTACTGGTACTCTAAGATTTTCTTTTATATAGTTTCTTAGTTTTGTGTGATGTTGATTGCTAATATTGTTGTAAAGATTTTGAGGGATTGTGTTGTGTGAAGTATGTTGAGTATGAATATTGCACAAATCATAGCAAGTTATTATTTTTTTTGCAGTATTAGGGTTGAAATCTGTCTCTTTACAAAAGAGTCTTGTGTTGTCTTAGCATCCTTTATTGTTTTATTTATTTCCTCATTTGAATCTATTTAAACTTCTTATGCAAATGAAACATGAATTATTTGCTAAATGGCTTGTAACCAGTCAGCTTGGTCCAAATATAAGATATAGGTTTAGAGTATATTTAGTGTTCTAGTGCTTGCACTTTTCTCCAGTAAAAGCTACAGTTTTTATGACGATGATCCCCAATCACAGAATTATAATATGCTCATAACATAATACTAAAATATGTCTTAGAGATGCCTCTAAGGTTGCTCAGACTAGCTTAACTTGTCCATTACCTGCCATTTAGCAGCTTCCAAAAAAATTTCTTACTTTCTATGCAATGCTTCCCGCTATAAAACTCCATGTTTAAATATTAAACTGGCTCTCATTGGAAAAGAGGACAGTGCTGAGTAAGAATATTATTGGGTGTTCCTTAAGGAAATATAGATCACAAATGACAGCTCTGAAGGATTTTTCTGCTAATTGTTAACAAGCAAGGAAACATGAATCACAATCCTTCCCTAAAAATCTTTTGAGAGTCACCAAAGATGCCTGATACTGAAAGTGATATATTGAAAAGTAGAAGTGGAAGTCTGTAAGGTTAGAAAGCGGGTACTCGTGTTGCACTGAGCAGTGGTACCTATAATGCCTCTCTGTGGGTGAATAATGTTCATTTGACTAGCAAACAGATCATTTCCCTGCAGGGGAACGTGACTGCAATCAGATTGACTTAGGCTCATGGCAAATACATATCTAGCCTACTCCTCCAGAACAGTATCTGGCTTCTGTGGATGGTTTGTAGGTTAATACAGTATTAGTAGTCATGGTGAGGTGGTTGGCTTTGCATGATGATGGTCTAGTCAGCTTAACCAAAATGAAAAGAGATGACTTATCAATGAATTATCACCATTACTATTATTGTCACCCCCTTCTAGCATAACTGTGGTACTTTTTTAACTTATTTGTATAATAATTGTCTAAAAAAATGGCTAATGTTTTACGGATTAAAAAAATGTGAATTTTATTTTTAGAAATGACATGAGCACCAGTTGTACAAATGTTTGAAATAGTGGAAATAAGTATGGGAATGGTTATTGCCAGATATTTTCTTAAGAATGTCAAGTTAAAGGGGCAGGCTTGGGGTAAAAATTCCTTTAATGGAAGAGGATTTTGCTCGCTCAGTGCTGTGTGTTAAAATATTAAACCCACTCTAAATATACATCCTGTCAGATGAAGACCTGTGGACAAGGCAGTGGTATGAAGCCAGTGGACTCTGATGATATGATAACAGCCTGTTAGGGTTTTGATATATGGATATTGTGCTCATGCCACCATTTAGAGTGTTGTACATTGTATAACAACATGGGTACCTCAACATGTAAATGTAGGGTACCTCAACTGCCTTAGTATTTTCCATATTATAAAAACTGGTGTACAATATACCTATTTAAACTTATATCAAATGTATATTTTCCGGTCAACATTTGCTTTTTCTGTGTTCAAAAACACACGTGATGGGTGAAGAAACAATCCGGTTTGCCTTCAAAACAGCATGAAAACTACATAAAGCCTACATAAATTGTTTTTCACATCACCTGTGGCTCTTGAAAAATTGTTATAGAGACTTGTTAATATGGCCAGATATTTAATTATATATAATAGCCCATCTAATTAATTAAATATTTAAAAAATAAATATATACAAATGAATTGGCAGGAAAAATGTTTGTTGAAATATTTTATGTTTAAAGGTGTAAATCTGGTTATGCTTTCATATTATACTTGAGAAATCTACTGAAGATGCAAACTCGAGTAAGCTCAGGTTTCCTCTGCAAACATTTTCAAATTCATTTATAGATTACAGGCAGTAGTGTTAAAATGGTAATGTACATTACATAACTGTCCTAAACTCTTATTGCAAATCATTTTTGAAGTTTCTACTTGTTGCTACTTCATTAGTGTTACTTTGGACAGCCTCCTGAAGTGATGCTTAATAATGTCAGCAGTATTTCTGTAAACTAACTGGAAAATAATGAGCCCGTGTGGACTAAACGTGATGATTACTTCATCTCTAATCTGCATCGTCAAATCTGTTAAGCAATGTTATGTCATTCCGCTTCAGATTATGAGGGACGTAGTCCAGTTCCTTGTGAGTCATTGTGAAGATGCACAGTCTTTTTTACTTTCATATGAACGTTTTGTGGGTAGTGTATCAGAGGAATACAGTGTGCACGTCTCTATAAATGTGATAAAACAGTGACCTTCTAATAATGTTTCCAAAGAGTTTAGAACCAGTTTAATCTATAAACCTGTGGTTGAATCTGCATAGTACAGGCAAAGTCACGAATAGTTGGAAGTCATATGTATATGTATATTTATGCCATGACAACACAGTCATTACATGAGCCTAATAACGGCTAACCTTCATCATCCAAATCATCAAGGGACTATCTATTTCTGTGCTTTTCATCAGGTATTTTTAGATATTAAAAATTTCTAATAAAATAAAACAAATATCCAACTAAATAGTTCTTTTAGAATATTAAAAGTAAAGTTAAACATTTCAGCAGTGTCACAAAATACTCTATAAACTCTGTTAAGTGCACAGACAATTTGAACAATACATTTTTTATGTCTAATATTAAATACAACATGTGTTGTACACACACACACACACACACACACACACACACACACAATACATCTTACTCTGATTTTCATAATTAACATATTTCATGTTAACATATGCATAGTACATTAGAAAAGGCACCAAAACCTGTAATCTTTAGACTGCCATTCCAGATAGTAATTTGAGTATTTATTATTTATCTGTTAATTTTATAGACAGATTGGTTGAGGTAAAGCCTATATTTACCTTATTTGGTTTATTTGATTGCCATAAGAACAATGTTAGTTTTAATCAGTAAAACAACATATAAGCTAAAAGCAAGACACTGAAGCCTTACTGTACTCACGCAGATGCAGTAAGTGCGGTAGGCCTGCATTACCATCTTGAGGCGCCTTTAGCTCCTTGAGTTGACTGTTGTTGTGATTTGGTGCTATATAAATAATGTTGAAATGAACTGAGCATTATTTTACCCCGGACTACTGTGTGAATGTGTTACGGTGAGGATGTGTGAAAATTCACTGGGTTCAGTAAACAGATATGACAAGTCTCTGTGTCTCATAGTCTTATTTTAGCCCAAATGTCCTATATTTGCTGCACAAGTCTATCTGTGGCTTTTAGCAGGTCATTGGCTCTCAGATGACCCCAGGCTGTGCACGAACAAAAGTCAGATTGTGGGGCAGGAAGGATTACCACTGACTCGGCATATCCAGACTACCATCTGTTCCAAAACCACTTTGGTTTGATACTCAGCCAATATGGTCAGGACCATTTCACTTCCTGCTTGCTTATTCAGGTTTTATTTACACCGTGAAATTTCTCAAATGGAAATGTTTTGCCACAGAAATTGTCATTATTGGCTTCTTTCTGTCTAGACAAAGCTTCTTGTGACACACTGGTTTTATGTAACTCTTTTTGGACATGCGGAATTTATAGTCATAAAAAATATTGAATACAACAGATTCAATAAGACTGAGAGCAAAACACTTCTCGGAAGTGGCATCAAATTGCTTTATGCCACAAAGTGAGGAAAAAAATCCAGGGACCAGCTTCCCTCCCGCTTTCCTTTCACAGTTCCCAGTTAAAGGACAAGGTGTGCAGAGGAAACTGCTCACAGGAGGTTTCAAACATATAAATCAGAAAGTAACAGATGTTACTGTTTAAGTTAATATTGCAATAATTATGAGCTTTTCCATTTAGGTAAGCCAAGTGCAAATTTCCATAAACCTGGGGCCAATATTAGCCTAATCCTACCCCTAACCCTAAATTGGTTACTGGCAGAACTGAATGTTAGCAAGTTAAAATGAAATTCTTCAAAATAACCTTACCCTCATTTTTTAATATGCCATGCTAGCAGTGTGACTCTGAAGGATTACCATGTTGATTCCTTCTCAACTGCATGTGGCCAAAGTGCAAGAGAGCTGGGTCTCCCCAAGGGGAGTCCTAATGAGTTTAGTAGGTCTATGACTTTTTTTGGTGGCTGTGACTCAGAAAGTAGAGGTTTACCACTAATTACTACACTGGTAGTTTTAAAAATTTATAAATGCCCCCTATATCAGTGGTGTCTGTATGTTGAACAGATAGCATATAGATAGATAGATAGATAGATAGATAGATAGATAGATAGATAGATAAGGTAGAAGTCCTTAGTGGTCAATCAGACTTGAAAAGCCCAACAAAATTATAGTGTATTTATATTTTTACCATTTATACTGACGTTTGATAATTGGAGTTTTTAATATATTGTGAATATTTTGAGATGAATTCGTGGGGAATTTGGTGCAGCTCAGAATTCTAACAATTGCGCCGATCCTCTGATTTTCATCTCAAAGAATGAACTTGTTGAAAACTTTAATATATGAATAAATACTAATTTCAGTCAGTACTGGTATGTTGTTTTTTTTCAACCAAACAGTAAGTGTTTATCAGTGTTAAGATAATAAACTAAGGTGGTGAACTTACATATTATACTTATTAACCATTATCATGCTTTCATTTTGAGCCTGTTATACTGACATTAGCATTTGTTACTGTATTTTTCAGTTAAATATTTCAGATTAGATTAGATAAGATTAGACTTCATTCATCATTTTTATATAATTACATAAAAATGAAATAGCCTTTGTCAGCCAACAAGATGGTGGTGGCAATTGGTTTGAGGAGGTTAGCGTTAGGGCTAGGTTTTAGCTAGGTTTTAGCCTAGCGTTAACACCTCCAGCCTTGTCTCACTTCCATGTGCTCTCGCATTGTTAACGATCCATGGTTGTCCTAATCCTGGGTGAGACCAGTGTAACATCTGGGCTAATACAGTGTAGCAGGACAAGCTTGCTAAAGCATTGCATTTCACCCAATTGGTGATTCCTACAGTGGTTTCACACTTTTTGGTTTGCTTGTCTGAAGTCTGACAGGGCAAAATCAACTTTTAACTGCTTTACTTCTCTCATCATTTTTAGCAGAGCAGACACAGCTGCAAACATCAGTTGCGTTGCTATGTTTACAGGATTTTATCATTTCAGAGTGCAAGAATCTTATTTATACTCTGTTTAAAGTAAATCTGCACCTGCTTTGTCTAACTCACTCACTTTGCCACTCTTTTGTCTCTCCTCCTACCCCAAGCCCTTGTGTCTAATAGGAGAATGAGGAAGAGGAGGAACTGGAAACCTTGGGAGCACCTCGGAAAGCTTATATGAAGTCTCAATGAAAGCATTAGAACAGCCTCTTTAGTTCTTTAATCAATGGCTAAGAAAGGGCGTACGAAGGGCGAGAAGCCCGAAGCCCTTATTTCTGCCTTACAGGCAGCCAATGAAGATCTCAGGTCCAAGTTGACTGACATTCAGATAGAGCTGCACCAAGAAAAATGCAAGGTACTGTACTACATCCCATATAGATATATATTTATCTGGACTATTATCTCTTGGACCACTTTCAGCGTAAATACAGTATTTTTAAATGTTAAAATCTTCGGAACAATCACTGAAAGCTGGAGAAATTTTTATGGTGGGTATTTTTGAAAAATAACCAAACCCTTCCTTTCGTGCTCCTCTCAAAGGTGAGCAAACTGGAGCGAGACAAGGTGCAAGAGGTGAAGCGGGTGCGAGAGCAGGAGCAGCACCGTCATACTGCCATGCTAACAGAGCAGCGGGCAAAGTGGCATGAGGAAAAGCAAAAGGAGCTCCAGGCTCTCAGGGAAAACCTGACACGGCAGCATGAGCAAGAGCTGGCCCGCCATGCTAAAATCAAAGACCAGGAAAACCAGAGGCTCAAAGCTGCACTGAATGCCATGCGTGATGGCAGTGGCGAGAAGGTGAGTTTAAAGATGTCCGTTAAACAGACTTTAAGATTTTCATTCCACCCTACACTTACTTGTTTTTCAGAAAAATGTAAAAAAAAAAAAAACAACCCTAATTAACCGAGTCAGTACTTTTTTCTTTCTGCCTTCACTTCTTCAGGTACGCACAGCACTGACTCTTGAAGCCAAGGAGGACGCACGTCGTTTCTTTGACCAGGAGAGAGTTAAACTCCTGCAGGAGATAGCAGAGCTGAAGGCTGCTAAAAAGCAGACTGACGAGGCTCTCAGCAACATGATCCAGGCTGACAAGATGAAGGCTGGGGACCTGCGGGTGGAGCACCAGCAGCACCAGGAGCAGATCTCTAAGATCAAATGGGACTGTGAGAGAGACATCCGCAGGCTGGTATGAACAGTCACTGCAAATAAACACCATAAAACAAAAAACTTAACACCAGTTTCAAATGTATCATCAACATATGAATAATTATGAATAATGAGTATGTCACAATTTCTGCATCCATGAGTCTGTGACATAAATTACAGATGTCAATGAAAGCCTGCTAATTTTTTGCGACTATGCAGAGTCATGTACGTTGACCTTAGAGTCCCCGACTGATATATTGGTCCTGCTGATGTATTGGCCTCACCAGTATGTCAGACGATATATCAGTCGATATTAGCTATTTGCCATAATGTTGGTATCGGCATTTATAATCCAGGATAAATGAAAATTAATAAAGTAAAATCAATAAAAGTGTTGACAACACATGTTTGTAACTCCACAAACAAAACCAGCAGAGTCATGAAAGCATAAATGAGTAACGCATGACTTATTGTGTTAGTACTGTGCAACAAGATTTTAAAATTGCATTTTCATGTTATTTTAGGACTCATAAATAACCACACGTAACAAATGTTAGGGAAATCTATTTATCTTTTGTGTGTTTGAAAGAAAAAAAACAGATTTTTAAATCACCAAAAATCAGTGTTGGTATACTCTTTAAAATCTTTTATTGTTTGAGCTTTAGTAAACACAACTCTACAGTGCATTCACCCTCTGAGGAGGCTTCAAGAAGTCTTCAAAGAATTTTAACAGGAATCATTACTTGACTAGTTTATCTCCAGCTAGTCTGTGTCTACAGCAGAGTATACAGAAGTCCGCACTTTAGTGCAAGTGGGATCGAGAAGAGTGGGGTAGATTGTTATCTATTTAAATGAGCTACATTTGTGTTTAATGCGACCTATGTAAGAACCAAAGAGCAGCAGGGAAAAACGTTTTCATTTGTAACCTGCATAAAGTAGAAACCTGGTGCTGAGAGAGTTTAATTATTGATATATCTAATGCTTTAAATTTCCCTTCAAATTGCTATCAAGGCAGTCTTCGTAATTTATCAGTCAGTCGAAATGCCTAAGACTAGTTTTTATTTAGCCAATAAAAAAACAACAACAACAACATGGTATTTAATTTATTTATCAGCATAAAATCCTCTCAAACCTTTAAAACAAGCTTTAAAAATACTGGTTAAGCCCTGAAAATAACAAAATAATAAAATAATTGCAAAATAATTTGTGCAATAAATTCTTTAAGTGTTAAATTGCACGACAATGCCAGATGTAGCAAAAATAATACAAATTCAAAGTCTTATATGCAAATTTATATTAAATATATTTCATTTTAAAATGTCATCAGAATGCTCAATAAACACTGCACTTTCCAAAAATGTGAATTTTCTCACAATTACTTCATGGTACAAGCATAACATGGTTACAATACAACTGAAAAGGTGTAAGCAAAGGGGAACATTTATTGGGGCTGGAAAGGTCCCCAGATCTGCAACATGTTGCTGTCAGAGATAAATTCATCAACTATTTTGAAGTGCAAAGGCAACATTTATCGGTATGTTGTTCCTCTCTACTTGTATAAGTCGGTCTGGTTTCTTTACAGTTGTTTGTTAGTTTTTTTTAGAAATACATAGATTAAAAGAAAATACAAGTAAAAATATTATTAAACTTTCTGTTCTAACATTTAAAACCCAAATTCTGAGAATATCAAAAATGTCATAAAGAGTGATGGCAACAATTAGGATGGCATCTGAAATAAAAACGCCTTCTTTTCAGCCATTACTTAATGACATTTCCATTTCCTTCTCCTACACTACAGGTGGACGAAATCAAAGGTAAGGACCGCACCATTTTCGCTCTGGAAAAAGAGCTGGAATCGACAGCGGGTTACTTACAGAAGCTGCAGCTTCAAAAGGATGCCCTGGATGAACAGTTATTCCTCGTTAAGGAGGCTGAGTGTGGCCTGGGAAGCCCGAAAAGAGAAATCCCAGGCAGAGCTGGAGATGGTGCAGAGCACTGTGGCAGCCCAGTAAGTAGAGAAACCACCGAAAAGCAGCCAAGGGAATTAAAACAAATAATATTAACCTGTTAATTTGAAAGAAACTGTCTTACTTCTACATCCTACTTACAAGACAGGATGGACTGTGCTGTTTTGCAGTCCATTACATCACGTATTCTTCACACTTCCCTTGTGACTTGATTGGTCAAATGGTAAAGGATTGCATTTTGTTTGTTTCAGGATATGAGGAGAAACCAGAGGCGTATGGCTGAACTCAACGCGACTATACGCAAACTGGAGGACCGCAACTCGCTGCTGGGGGATGAGAGGAATGAACTAGTATGATCAAATTCAAGAAACTAAATTCATTTTTAATGTTTCTGCTTTTCCTTGAAAGTTCCCAGCTGCTGTTTCGTTGTCATCTCTTTGCTTATGGGTCTTCCTTAATCACCATTTAAATTAAATTTATGATTTTTTTTTTCCCCCACCAGCTGAAACGTGTTCGAGAGTCAGAGAAGCAGTGCAAGCCCCTGCTGGACAAGAACAAGCTGCTGAGTAAGAGGAATGACGATTTGACCCAGACGATCCAGAAGCTGGAGGAGAAGCTGAAGAGCCTGATGAAAGAAAACCTTGAGATGGTCTGCACAAAGTATCAGTAGCATCATTCTGTATATACAAAAGCTGACTTACAGTTGGATAGTGTGATCTCAGTGGACATTTCTCTGTGTTTTTTGTGGATGTGCAGAAGGAGAGGATAAACTCTCATCCTCCACTGAAGAAGCTAAAGTCTCTCAATGACCTGGACCAAGCCCACGATGACCAGGAAATAGCCTTTCTCAAGCTTCAAGTCTTGGAGCAGCAAAGCATGATTGATGAACTGACAAGAGTATGTTTTTTGTAGTGTTCCAGTGATTTATCAAGTAAGCCGTGTTAGGCTTGTTGCCGTGATGTTCTAACATTTTGACAGACAGGCCTAATACAGAGCTGAATCTTTCTGCTTAGGTCAGATAGATTCAGATGAAAAGAAAGTATTCTCAGAGGATAATGAACTGTTACGATGTTATGGTCAAGATGACCCACACTGTGGACCTGTTCCAAACAGGACGTAGTTAGCAGAAAATTGGTGTAATGCTTGTTAATCTTGTAGTACACTACTTTGCAAAAGTCTTGAGCCACTCATCATTTTGTCTTCAGCAATAGTTCTCCAGGCTTTTTGAAGGACATCCCAAATCCTGGGCGCCTCCTGGATGAGGTGTTCCGGGCATGTCCCACCAGGAGGAGGCCCCGGGGCAGACCCAGGACACACTGGAGAGATTATATCTCTCGGCTGGCCTGGGAAGCCTTGCACGCCTTGGTGTTCCCCCGGACAAGCTGGAGGTGGTGGCTGGGGAGAGGGAGGTCTGGGCTTCTCTCCTTGGGGAGCTGCCCCCGCGACCCGGCGTCGGATAAGCGGAAGAAGATGGATGGATGGATGGATGGTATTGTATGGTGGATCAAACCCGCTGGTACTTTTCTGTGTTCATCAGTTTTATCAAAGATCTTTAACACCACTAGCAGACATGCAGCCCAAACCATGACAGAGCCGCCACCGTGTTTCACCGATCCTGTAGACTTTCAATGTTGGAGCTCTCTACTGACCACCTCCCTTAAATTCGTCAGTCCGTCAGATTTTACTCTAATAGATTTTTTGGCATTTCTTAAGGACATGACGTTTTAGATACTGTTCATCTGAAATAGTCAGATTTTTTAGGCCTGACACTTCAGATAAATATCAAATGTCCTTCCTCTGAATCTGGTAAGGTACAAGAACTGAACTGAAAATAAGTGAAAAAGCAGCCAATGTCCAAAGAAAAACTTTGAAAGACCTTCAGAAAGCATGGGGAATTATTGCTCAAAAGCACTTTCCAAAATATAGCAAAATATAAAGAAATGAGGGGGTGACTCAAGATTTTTCCACTGTACTGTATATTTTTACATTTAGCATTAGTGGATTTTCTTTTATGTTCATCCTCGCATGACTTACCTGACCTTCAAAGACATTTTCTCCAGCTTCTCCACGCTTTGTGGGGAGATTACTCTCAGGTTGGCCAGGCTGTTCAGCATAGAGTGCATGTTCACCATCTCCTGTAGGTGGCGGTTATCTGTGGGCTGCACGTTGTTATGGGGGATAAGCGTACTCATTTTCTGGGCAGCTCGCTGGACATCAGTGATAATTTGGGTCCAGCGTGCGTTGCAGGGATGGCACGGTTCACAGGCTGGGAATAATGTATTGAAGCCGGTGGCGCACTCATCACAGAATATACCGGTGACACCCGCCCGACACATGCACTCGCCAGTTTCAGGGTCACATGATGGTCGTTTGGTTCCCTCCAGGTTGCAGTCACAAGCTGAAAATAAGATAAAAGATGGTGTCTTTGCATGAAAACAAGGTGGATTTAGAAAAGGTTAAAGTGGACCTGCGCTGCTACTACTTAAAATACACTTTCCCCCCCAATAAACTGTAAACTCCATAAATCAGTGTGCCTATGCTTCAGCCAGGTTCTGGTCCAACAAAACCACCGATGCCAAAAAGTGGTCAAATATCTTGAAGTCTTTCATTATCTTCATTGATTCACACTGCAGGCCTACTTGTTGTTCCTAGAGTATTTAAAAGTAGAATGGGAGGCAGAGCCTTCAGTTTTCAGGCCCCTCTTCTGTGGAACCAGCTTCCAGTTTGGATTCAGGAGACAGACACTATCTCTGCTTTTAAGATTAGGCTTCAAACTTTCCTTTTTGCTAAAGCATATAGTTAGGACTGGATCAGTTGTCTAGGCTGCTGGGGGATTCTCAGGATGCATCGATGCATTTAATTATTAGTTAATATTAATCTCTGGTTCTCTTCCACAGAATATCTTTGTCCTGTCTTCCTCCTGGAACAGTGCAAACTTTCCAATTAAGACAGCGCTGGTAGGTGTGGATGTTGTGCTTTGAGTGCAGCTCTTACTGTGACCATATAAGGATATCCCCATTCTGTGACATCAAGCAGATCAAACAGTATAAAAAGTGTGATAAAATGAGTGTTCAGAGCAGTCTGCACCCTGAGCTTTTGGCCCACTGTCCTCAATATTTGAAACTTTGGTAATGTTTTATATGAAGATACACCACTGGAGACATATGTCAGGAAATAAAAGAAGACTAGTCCACTTAAAGGAAACATTAAAATATCACTCACGGATACACTGCAGGTCTGGATTCCTAAAATGATTTTCTCTGCATTCATCACAGTGCCTTCCTCCAAACTCAGGATGGCATGGACAATGTCCAGTCACCTGAATATGTCACAGCACATTCATTCATAGTTTAACCATCAGCATCTACTGCAGGTGATTATTTATAGTTTAATGTTTGAACATTGAAGTAACCTTGAAACAGACATACAAACATACAAGGTTCTTTTTCTGAGGTGAGAGGAGTAACAGAGTGACAGCCTCACACTGTAAATGATAAATGAAAACTGAACCCTGTGGTCACACGCCAACACTGTCTGTGGCTGTGGAGCTCTTGCCTTGTCACAGATGTTGGAGATAGAGTTGACGGGGTCACAGCTGCAGGGTTGACATCCCGAGGCTATGTTCAGGTTCCAGTATCTGTCCTCACATTCATCACAGAGTTTACCTATCACACCTGTCCTGCAGGGACATTGTCCTGTCCTCGGATCACAGAAACAGGGACTCCCCAGAGGACACTGAGTCACCTGAGTCCCCCGTTGATCACAGGAGCATTCTGGAAAATCCTTTTATTTTAGTGTTTGTCAGAACATTGCAAAATATAGAAAAGAAATACAGGGCATATAGATGGAGCAATATAGAAGAGAAATTATACAAGAAGATTATTGATGATGGAAGCATTGATCCCTCTTTTAAACTGCGGTTTAACTTTAAAATGGTTCCAGTAAGAATCAGGTTTTAAACTGGATCTTTAGATACTTTGTTACTAGCAGCCTGTCATAAAAACACATTACTGGTTTCTTAGCATTTTCACAGCTTTAATTAAAAAGACAACACATTTTGGCAGCATGAAATAGTACTTTTGCACAAACAAGTTTATTCTCGCAGACCCGTTAGCTGAAAACGTTGCATATCTTGGCATGGTGAGCAGGGTGTCCTTGCAAAAAAATTGAGGATAATGGAAAAGTGAAGGCCTGAAGAAGAAGAAGTGTGAGGCCTAAAAAAATATCTACAGCAGATGAACAGTATCTGAAGTCATGTTCTTAAGAAAAAGGGAAAAAAATGCCTTGCCTATTGACCACAACTAATCAGGTCTTCTTGCACTTGGACAATCAACTAATTTCAGTTTGTGTGCAGGAGAAGGAAAATAGTGGCACAGTCTACAGCATGAATATGCATATTTTATGGTAAAGTGGAGACTGCTCCAGGAAAAAAACACCTGCATTATGCTGCTAACACAACTTCAGCTCTTTGCAAACACCTGCACAGACAGCATGCTAATGCTAAGCTAGCCAAGAACCCAGAGTGACGCTAAAGCTGAGTAAATGCACACCTCAACCCAGCAGCCAGAGTCTGAACTTCAACAGGTAACAAACTGATGAGCAATCAGGATGCAGCCTCTACCTGTTCATGTTTCTACAGTAGAATCACCATGACGACTGCTTTGAAGTGTCTTTGTGCTGGTGTCCATCTTTGCTTTGTGTTCATACCTGAACACTAAGACAAAGATCACGTGTGTCCTCATTTAACAGACTCAAAAATAGTTTCTTCCCAAAAGTCCTAACCACCCTGAACTCACACATGCACTGACAACATAGTTCCACCTCCCAATCCAAGGACTTCCCTCTATACACAGAGTACGCAACTACCATCACCACTGTGCAATACTTAA
This sequence comes from Etia nguti, assembly GCA_015106755.1. Taxonomy (NCBI): domain Eukaryota; kingdom Metazoa; phylum Chordata; class Actinopteri; order Cichliformes; family Cichlidae; genus Etia; species Etia nguti. The sequence goes on from VUQG01003557.1 coordinate 31,865, forward strand.
TTTATGTGCAATAACCCACACTGTATGTATATAACACTATTTATTTGTTTATTTATTTTCCTGATTTGTATATTTGTACATTTAATATTTTTTTAAATAATATTTTAATAGTATTTTTATTAAATAATTTTTTTGAATACTGTTCATATGTATACAGTGCTGCAGAGCTGTGCATTTCTTTCCCCACATGTCTGCACTGAGTAGGAGATTGTACATGTGTATAGTGACAATAAAAGGCATTCTATTCTATTCTATTAGGATAGAGATCTGTGTTGGTGTGTGGGGCTATAGCCTCAGGTTTAGTTCGTTAAATGGTGATTATGAGACAGTGTTCGAGATCATTTTACAGAGTAACATGAAAGTAACGTAACGAGTAGACCAACAAATGTCTTTCTCCCGGGTGTAATTAAGTAATGTACTGCATTACTTTAAAATGTCATGTGTAATATGTGTAATAATTACTTTGTTGAGTAACAACACCAACGCTGATCACAACAAAGAGGGAAGCACCTCCAACATGCACAAACATGTGACCTGCAGCATGCAGCGAATGTGCATGAGTGTAATTTCTTTGATATGCTGCTTATTGATGGTGGTGACTCTCAAAGTGGAGCCAATGAGAACTGATAAGGGAAGGAATCAAATTGATAAGTGATATCAATAATGAAATTGGAATTGCTAAATTCTTATCAATTTTAGATTTAAATTCAGTCGAGATTGAATTTAAAGTTTTCAATTCACTCAGCCTTACAGACACTCAAGAACCAGCGCTCCTTTACACTGAAAGCTAAAGTAGCTCAGGCACCTGTTCAAGACACCTTTAAGTTGCCTCCCAGTGGAGGGTTAGTGGGTTGAGTGTCCAGCTGGGTGAAGACTGTGGGTTCCACCAAAAAAGGGACACATTAAAGGACGCAGGAATACCTGGTGCCCTGATGAGGCTTTGCATGCATGTAAGAGGATGGAAGGATGATAGATGAGGTTTCTATGTTTTTGTTGTCACCTTTGCAGTCCTGGGTCAGGGTGTTGCCATAGTAGCCAGGTTTGCAGTGTTGGCAGTGCAGGCCAATTGTGTTGTGAAGGCAGTGTAGACACTCTCCTGTTGTGCTGTCACATGAGTTGGGATCATCAGGGTTGATGTTGTTGTTGCAGGGACACTCTTTACAGACTGCACCTGGCAATGTCAGATCACCATAGAAACCAGGGCTGCACCTGTCACAGCTTACACCTAAAAGGGAAACAGAGAGTGATCTATTTTATGTGTCTTTCCAAAAACCTTCTGATAAACACTGACTCTTAACATCGCTGCTGTCTGTCTGTCTGGTTGCCTCTTTTATGTAAAGAAGGTAAAAGTAAGAAATGCAAACATGCTAGCTCTTACCTGTGTGCCCCTCCTGGCACTTACAGGTGAGCCTGAGGGACTGTGGGTCATGCTGACAGGAAGTGGCGAAGAATCGTCCACTGTTCAGAACATCTGGACACAAACACGGCTGACAGGGCTGTCTGGAGATTGGGTCACCATAGTAACCCTCAACACATCTGCATCAAAATAGGTATATCATGACGACCTGAACAGGCACAGACCCTCAGCAGTAAGTACTGGCACACTTATCTCCTGAGTAAATCTAATTTAAATACATTTACTCAGAGATGTAGCAAAGACATTTTCAGAGGAAAAAAAAATCACCAGCTGAGGCTGATGTTACAGTAACAAAGGTTCATTTTTTTAAATTATATCTGCTTGCAGATACAAACTGCTTAACTGAAAACCCAACCCCTTTGTCTAATTCTCTCTGTTCTTCATCATTGTGGAGTATAGTATGTACTACATGTCTGAATCGAGGAGGGGGCCTAAGGGTACATCTTTTGTCATCTTACAATGCTGTGATTGCAGCCATTCCCGAACTCTCTGTGAATGGTACTCATGGCCATTGATCAGTGGTCTTTGATCAATGGCCATGACAATTTGCATAATAATGATCAAGGAACTGACCTCACAGCCCATTGTTAGTCAGTGGGCTAATTTCAGTCATTGTGCAAATGTACTGTTTATAAGGTTGGAGACCTACAGTCAGCTGAGACTGAAGAAGTCACTTGGATGAGTGACGAAATGTTTCTTCCACGGAAAACGTCCAGATGAACAGAATCAACCTTTTGGGATTATAGTATGTAGATTCATAAGAACAATATGGATTCATTTTAAGATGAGTCTGATGGCTCTTACAACTTTCAGATTATACTGGATATTAAAAAATTAAAAAGCACTGTATTTTACATAACAGCTGAAAGTCTTTATTGTAATAACATGTTAATGTATACCCAAACATAATAGCATACTGAATGACTAACCTTTCACAGTTGGGTCCGGCAGTGTGCTCCCTGCAGTTCAGACAGTCTCCGGTGAGTCCATCACACACCTCTGACAGCCCATTACATTCACACGATCGACAGGAAGGGAATCCCCAGAATCCCGTCTGACAGCGATCGCAGCGCTGACCCGTCATCTCTGAACGACATGCACACTGACCTCTGACCTGATCGCACAGCTCTGACACAGAGCCATGGGGGTCACAATCACATCCTGCAAACAGGTGAGAATTCATTATGAATCAACTGTCAGACGCTCAGAGAGAAAAAGAAAGGCAGTGTTTGCCCTCTGGTTTTGGTTTCTTACGTTTGCAGCCTTCAGGTCCAAAGCCAAACGTCATTTGGGCACAGGCATCGCAGCAACGACCAATCACATTGGGCTTACATTCACAAAACCCACCCAGTTTACTGCAGGATGGTCCAGTAGAGCCGATAACATTACACCTGCAAACTGATCGCAGATAAAACGCAGAGATAAACATATGAATCTTTTCCATTGTCTCAGTCCTGGATGATCTGAGCCCTACTACTTACGGACAGCTCCATTGTGGATTTGTGCTGAAAGGCTCATGATGAGTCCCTCGCAGACTTCAGGTAGCGACTCCTGAGGGCCGAGCTTGACAGCCAATCCAGTACAGTGAAACTGGTGAAAAGTGTCGAGCTCGGTCTGAGAGCAGAAATTTAGGACTGACCCAATTCTGTGAAAAAGACTCATCTGAAAAAAAGGGGGCACAATTAAACATGTAGAAATCACCTCATATAGACACCCAGACACCCCATCATTTAATTTTGAAGAGAAAAAATTGAAACCATGCAATCTTCCCAAATCTGTTTTTGCACAGAAAGGGCGCTTGTATTGCTCAGCTATGATTTGACAGTTACTGTTAGTAGGAGGATTTCAGGGAATCTGTCAATCACTTTATCTCAATAAGATGAAGACCTCCTTACCGAGTCAATTAGGATGTGTGAACCATCAGATCTGGGCTGTTTGTAAAAGGTGATATCCACAAAATAGCGACCTCCAGCATTCAGACACAGCAGAGAGTCCAGAATTCCTCGTCTGGAAAAACAAACAGCAAAAACAAACAAAAACATGAAACTGTTGCTACTGAGACACAATCTCTGACACAAGCACACTATTAAAGCTTCGGAGAACTTTGGAACCCACATCAAAAAAAAATGTGGAAGAATGTCTCTGTGTGTGGAACCAGGAGTAAAAAGGCACAACGTTTGATTCATCTTCGTTAGCTGTAGCTGCTAGCTGTCTGCTGTCCTTTTATAGATGTTCTGTTGAGAATCCTCTCTTAGTATATCCTGGTATTGTTCATAAGCTGCACTATGGCTGACAACACAGTGCTGCAAAGTTTATTAAATCATCATACACACGCAGCTACGCCCTCTCACTGATATACACAGAGCCCGCTGCCTGGGCCACAAACATAATGTGACCCCACAGACCACCTGATCCTAGCCTCTATAAACAACTCCAACAGAGACTGTACAATATCCTGTACAATTATTCTGCTAGTGTCAAAGAACCTGCTTCATTTCACATCTGAACAGTCATGTGACCTTCATGGATGTAATAGACGACCTGTTTTCTGATTCTCACCTGGAGTTTCCAGGTAGAATCAGAGTTTTACTTCCTGTTGGATTGCTGCTGCAGCCGCGATCGCCTGGTGACACTTTGATGATACTGACTAAAGCCATCCAATCAGATGCAGACTAGAGAAAATAATAAATTAACATGACTTATAGAAAGACAATTCTGTCATTGTTGTTAAACATGTACATTTACATCAAGTTTACCATTCAAGTTTGCCTCACCTCTGGTTCATAGTAGATCACCAGCTGGTAATCAGTCGAAGATAGGAGGTTGTCCACAGTAAATCTAAGCCCCATCCCCTCCAACACTCTGACCAATCCCAGGCCAGTCCAGGTTACTGGCTGGTGAGATGCCCTCTGACGGGGAATGATTTGCAGGGTGTAACCGGGGACCAGAGGGATGCTGGTTTGCTGCTGGATGGAAACAAACAACAGAGGCACTGAGGAAAGAGGAGTATCTGATAAGCTGAAACATATGAATTCAGGGGCTGCATTCTTCGGAGACCGCATTTGTGGGACGATTATGTCACAGCACACCAAATGCAAAGGCTGCTTCAAATGTGGCACACAAATGCGTCCTCCTTTTCCCCGGATTTGAAGGAGGGTCTGGTGTATCCTTCGTGGCCAAGAGAAGACCAGACCTCTCTCCCCATCCACCTCCTCCAGCTTGTCCGGGGGAACACCAAGGCATTCCCAGGCAAGCCAAGAGATATAATCTCTCCAGTGTGTCCTGGGTCTGCCCTGGGGCCTCCTCCCGGTGGGACATGCCCGGAACACCTCACCCAGGAGGCGCCCAGGAGGCGCCCAGGAGGCATCCTTGTAAGATGCCCGAACCACCTCAGCTGGCTCCTTTTGATGTGGAGGAGCAGCGGCTCTACTCTGAGCCCCTCCCGGATAGCCGAACTTCTCACCTTATCTCTAAGGGAGAGGCCAGCCACCCTTCGGAGGAAGCTCATTTCCGCCGCTTGTA
>VUQG01003559.1:5054-18227 GCA_015106755.1 Etia nguti
AAGCATCTGGCACACACACACACACACACACACACACACACACACACACACCATACTCTTGCGCATACCTCAACAGACTGCGCAGGGTTGCTGTTGGGCTGCTTGCACATTGGTAATGTAGCACTGCAGCAGCATATTCACTGTCACAGCACTTTTACAGCAGTGTCTGCTTCTCCTTCCACCCCCTACAAACCCTCAGAGAGCCTGACCTTTACATTCAGCCATGCACATCCTAACTTCTTGGGGCCAGGCCTCTGGAGACCTCAAGCACACACACATAGTCCCTCCTGTCATTTGCACATTACATCCTTTTCATATGATGAGATACTGATGTCATAGTGGGGTTTTTATGTGGCATATATCTCATCATGACACAAGAGGGCAATATTATGCTTTTCACTTTTCAAATCCTTTTCACTTTGTGCACTTTATGAACTGAGCCCATTTAGTATGCAGTGTCTGCTTATTCTCAGAAAAGGAGGTGTGATATGAGTTATCCAGCACTAGACTATTGCAATAGTGTAACTAAAACCTCACCCCAAAACAGAACAACACTAATGACTTGGATTTTCTAATAGTGCAATATGAGTAATAAAGATGATAAAGTAGAAAGATGTGATGTAACCTAATACTTAACAAATCAGAAGGGAATTAAATTAAAAGATTTAATTTAAAAGTTAAAAGATTTAGTAAATAAATAAAAACAGCAGGAGGAAATAAGAACATTTGGAAAACAAAGAAATCTAAAATGAGAGAGGATAGTACTTGATTATCCATGAAAGCATATATTCGTAATGGAAAAATTACCTTTCAATTATCTTATATGCATTTTAGCTCTGACATATGCAGATGTAAATTCACTATATAGAATAATATCCACTTACTAGAGAACTGTGCATACAATTATGTGCATATGAGCGTAACTGTAATAATATCTATGTACTGGAAAGCTGGACATGCAATCAGCTGTTTATCTACTTATACACAACGTGTGAAATCATTTATGACAAATATAATAAAGAGACGAAGGATGCGAGAAAAGATGAATCACTCCTAGTGTTAAAACCAACTACCACTTAATCATTTATTTCCAAATCTGTGCCTGCCTTCACTGGTTTCTGGAGTAAGTAGGACAGGGGCGGGTCCACGGAAACATGAGCCGGAACAAGATCAAAACCAGGACAGAGCAATATGGAGCATGCCCAAGCATACGCATGCAGACAGCCCTGAGAGGCACACAAACACAGTAGAACACAGTGTTCACTCATTTGGAAAACAATGGCACAATGCCCAAATATCACATAATTAGTTACTCTACTGTAAAACAACAGACAGGAGCAACATCCTGCCACTGCTACAGTGTGATTATTCCTATGTCATGATTTGTCACAGACCAGCTGGGGAATTAAAACAGTATAGTGACCTATCAACTAAGTAAATATTAAACATATACTAAGTATTTAGAAAACATTTTCCATATAGTGTATTTTTCTTTAAAATGTAAAAAAACCTTCACTCTTCATTTTATGTTTTAATGTATTCAACGATTCATTTACACTAGCAATGTTTTCATTTAGTGTAAGAACCTCTTTAAGTTTGATCAGTTAAGAAATGATCACTAAAGTGCAGAGCAGGGCTGACCAAAGACGATGTGTTATTGAATCTGTGATGCTGTATCTAATTAGTAACAAGCATCTGCAAAGCATGAATGGCAACATTGCAGTTTGGAGTTCAAATACAGGAAGGACTGATCAGGCTCTGTGCGGTTTATGTGGTTTGTGTGAGAGAGGTGTGAGAGTGAGAAATATAAAAGGTGTGAGAGACACCAGCATGAATTTCATTCACATATAGTTCACATTTTGACTCTGATTTTTAAATGTGTAATCCAGTAACTGGTTGTGCAAGCAGAGAAACAGCCATGGATTACTTTGCAAAAACAGAGCATCAATCAAAGCTGCCAATAAACAGGAGCTTCAACAGGCTTTGGTAACAGCAAAGGTAGCACAGAAATCTGATTGGTCACTGTGGCTGAAATGGACACTCTGATTGGCTCAGTATTGCGCCTAGCGACAAAGGCAGTGTTATAGAAAGCACCCAGAATTGATTCACTCTCTCCCTTCTGGTACCCATGGTGACGCAGATGCAGCCCCTGTCTATGCCCCACCCTGCCTCCCCCTCCACCTCCACCACACCCTTCTTTAGGAGCAGTCAGTACATAAGCCAAGGACAAGGCATTTAAACACAACCATATAAATGCATATAAACTAAAAAATGTGGATTGTGTTTGATTAAAAATCATATATTTTTCACACTGTCCACAGTGATCCATTAAATTCAACCATGGAGTGTAACATAGGGCACAGACAGCATCCGGTACAGTCTGTCTCTGTCATCTCCTCCTCTTTTCTTTTTTTCTCCCTCACTCACACACTGAAATAGCTTGAATCAAACAATTCTCAGTGGGATTAAGAATAAATCTAGCTTTATATGCATGGATAACCTAGATTTGTCAATCAAACAGTTCACTGGGGAATAGCTCAGTGTACTGTTTTTGTGTATGGCTAGAAAATGGGGACAGACCTGCTGTCTGTAGATCAATACTGCACGAGAAACTCAGTAAAAAATACTAGTCAATATACTACCACATGCAGAGTGGTAACACGTTAAATAATTGAATGCATTGATATTTAGACAGGCTGGTAGTGTCCACTTGTTGCCACAAGGGGGAGCCCTTTAAAAAATCACTCTCTTTGTTCTCCATTGCAGTTTCCATATCCACAGACAGACACAGACTGATATCAGAGGCAGGCAAAGCTATAAAGCCTTATATTAGATTAGCACCCTCACACACTTCAAAAATTGTATCACTGCTAAAGATACACTAGCACGCTGGGTGTCTACTACACATTTCCTCTGCCTACGGAAATTAAAATGTCAGCTGTCCCAGATGGGAAAGAAGATGCAGATGTCAGCTACTGAGTCTAACAATACCTGCACATTCTCATCCAGCCTGATACATATCAATACAAAGAAAAGGGAGAGAAGAACAGAGAAATTCTTTTATCAATTACAAATTAATACAAGTAAAGATTATGCAGAATATATGGCAAGCATTGGACATTTCTACTGTACACAATTTATACGCAAAGAGCTGCAAGGCATAATTTAGCCATACTTAAGTGTCTCATATATATATATTGTACATGCACATTACACCTGCACACCATTTCAGCTTTGTGTAATGTCTATTTTTACTTTCTTAATAGCCGTGCAGCATGGAACATGCATCTGTCAGTGGTGGATTCGAAGTGCAGAGCTTCTGTGCAAGGGCATAAAAAAAGAATGAATTATAGAGGAGAGCGCTGGCCTGCAGAGAATCTGACACTGAGAAATGACTGAGAGGGTTCTGTGAGGTTGCTCCACTTTCCACAGAAATAAATACAACTATTTATAAAATAATAACTTGCCTTCAAATCATTTAAGCATGAGCTCCTATGCTTCCGCTTACCGAGAATAGCAAACACCAGTTTCCACTCTCATTAACATCAAAACTTAAACATCTACTTGTGCAGCAGCAGAATAATGTTCCTTCTTAAGGTGTGATGATAGGGATATAAATTATATGCTCTAAGTGTCACATATCATGTGAGTGTTCATGTTAGTTTGCATGTATGTACTTTATGCGCTGCTGACTTTCATGTATGTGTTTTTTTGGCTGAGGAGTGTGTTGAACAGTGAGGGAAGAAAAACTTATTGCCACTTGCTAGTTTAATGTTTACCCACATCTTTTCTGTCTAAGACTCACTGATGCATAACTGCTGCAATAAATGCCACGTTCATTATTGTTATGGCATTCTGCTTTAGTGTTACTCAATTCAGTTGCCTTTTTGAAGCTGTGTTTTTTATATAGGTATTAAAATGTATGTGGCTATTGTGTTTTTAATATGTTGGGCCCTTTCTGTCAGATTAAATATCAGAAACATGCCTCCGTATTCTTCAGCACAATCCAACAGCAACACAAACTACAGCTTCCTACAGACTGTAAAGTTGAATTCACAGTCCTCTCACACCATATGTTTAGCATACAATATATGCAGCTTAAAAAAGTAATTTAAGGTGACAGTAGTAGGTAAGTAAGTAGGTATAAGAATGCAAAGTTTAAAGTCAAAGACAAAGCAAATGTATAACAAATGAAAGACAACAACATGGTGGCAGCACGGTGGCCCAGTGATTAGCACTGTTGCCTCACAGCAAGAAGGTCTGAGTTTTATTTCACCACCTGGCCAGGGTCTTTCTGTGTGGAGTTTGCATGTTCTTTCTCTGTTTGTGTGGGTTCTCTCTGGGTACTCCGGCTTCCTCCCACAGTCCAAAGACATGCAGTTAGTGGGGTTAGGTTAACTGGTAATTCTAAATTGCCCATAGGTGTGAATGTGAGTGGGAATGGTTATCTGTATCTATGTGTTAGCCCTGCGACAGACTGGTGACCTGTCCAGGGTGTACCCTGCCTCTCGCCCTATGGTAGTTGGGATTGGCTCTAGCCCCCCACAGCCCTGACAAGGATAAGCGGAAGAGAATGGATGGATGAATGGAAGAAAGATAATAATAATAATAATAATAATAATAATAATAATAACAACAACAATGCTGTCTAGCCATTAGCCTGAAGTTTAAAGCTGAGTGAAATCCTAGGTTACTTTATGCGCTGCTGACTTTCACAGCTGCTCTTCATGGCATCGTTAAGATGATTCCACCTAATCGTATTGGAGGAGCAACATAGAATTATAACTTTGCACACTTTACAGAAGCCCTTATCCAACACAAATGGAGATAGTGACAGTTATAGCAGAATAAAAAATGCTTGGATATGAATTCTCTTTTGAAAACACATGAAGGAACAGCAGCAATATTTTGGCACTTTTAAACATTTGGCATAACAAACTGCTAAATGTACAGCTTTTTATATAATGCATGGAGATCTAATATGATGATTTCACAAAGGTTATGCGTTGCAGGTTTACACTGGATTGTTTCTATTATACTGCTTACAAAGTACTGAGTATTTTTATGCCATTTCACACTTTCTATCTATTTCTATCATTATTCTATAAGAAGCATTATCACTATAATTTATTACTTTAGTTCTCTGCTAGAGGACAAAGCAAAGTGAGTGAGGATTAGGACAAACATCAGGCAGTAAAGGGCTTAGGGAGCAATTACACTCCAGCCTTATCACGAGCACCTTATTTATAGCAGTCTGTTAACAAGCAGAATAAATGTCTTGTTATTTTGGTATCATGTTTTTAGCACATTTTTTGTCTCTGCACAACTTTGCTCCCCTCAATCCCATTAAGCAGATTCTCACTTCATTATCTGTATTGTGATGCATATATTATCTGGCCCAGTATTTACTGTGAGTTTTGGTGTGCATGAAAGACTGAGTTCATCTGTTTGCTAACTCCCTTGCTACCTGATCTCACTATCTACTATAAAATCAAGCCTTAACATAATTTGACACACTATCAGGAATGCACTGGGCTGTATGCCATATACGGCTGTACATGAAGCAGAGGTACACAGAGTGACACTCTTATTGAAACTAATGGGACATCTCAATTATGTGGTACTGCAATTAAAATATAGTATAAATAAGAAATTAATTGCACTAGCCATTGTACAGCTGCTGTTGCTCAGTTTGTGAGATTAATGTTCAAAAGGCCCTTAGGCTCATAGTCTCTGAATGAGTGACATGCTTTTGTCACTAAAACCAAAATAATGAGAAAGGTAATGTCTGACTGAACACAACACTTACTGTATACCAATCATTTTGATAAATGTAAATAGCAACAAGCATGAAAAAGCATGAAAAAAATGTAACTGATAAATTCTGATTTATTATTAATTCTGAAACTCAGCTCACAGCTCCAGTTTATAGAGAAAGAGGAGGTAGAGTTGAGAGAAGAGGCCACCTGTGTTTTCAGAGGCAAGGAAGGATTGTATAGCTTCAACAAAGCTTTGTAAAAGCAGTTAGCAACCAAGTCAAACCAAAAAGAACACCAGGCTGAGGAAAAAAAGAGAACCGAGGGATAACAAAAGAAAGAGTAAACAAGCTTACAAAATGTGTCAGCCATTTTCTGTGAGCCTGCAGTTGCACAAAGCGACAGGAGAGGGCATAAGAAAGAGTATCAGCAAAAGCAAATCAGGATGCGTAGGAGGAGGAGGAAAAGAGATTCTTTGTTTAAGAAATGAAATAAATAGATATGAAGACAAAGACACTGATTGAAGGAATGAGCTAGAAATGGCAAGGAAATGAGGGAAAGATGAAGATGAGAAGGAAAGCACATGAGACTGAGAAAAGTGGGGTAGTAATCAGGAGAACAAAGACGGGGGGGGGGAAGAGAGAGGCAGTCAGTGGGAGGAGAGCGTGTGGTATGAGCCAGGCTTACAGCATCATCACGGATCTTCCACACCCATGTCTCATTGTTTTATTCATACACTACTAGACTGGATGGCGGGAAACACAGAGAAAGGTCTAGCAATGAACAGACATGTAAACACAAAAACACAGCTCTGTGTGTGCGTGTGTGCATGTGTGTGTGTGCGTGTGTGTCTGTGTGACTACAGGGAATGACATAGCCTATCATCTTTCTAATATCATGTTAAAATAATACTAGCACCAACCCTAAATGCCCACATTCCTGATTCATTTTTTATGACAGATGGTTCATCCAGAAAAAAACCCAGCAGACCAACTTTGTAAAATGAAAAGCTACATGTGGGATGAGATGACTCACGTCCTGAACAGAAAAGCTTATTGCATCACACACTAAGAAAAATGACCCGGACGAGCTGAATGTCCATTTTAAAAACACGGAGAATACAAGGAGGCTTTTTCACACTGTAACTTTAGTCACTGTTAAAATGGGCTTTCTCACTGTGTCTGCATGACCATATCAGTCTCATGTGATCATACACAAACACACACACACACACACACACTTGACTCACTGTGCATCCTTTCAGATACCACGGATTAATGTATGATATATCTGTACCCACACATTCTGTGCGGGTACAGATATTTTTATTTGCGGCACACATACACATACTATTCCTCCATATCATATGAAACTTCAAGTCTCAACCTTTAAGAGAAATAATAAACAATCTCGTTTGAGTTTGTCTCACTGATTTTCTTTGGGAAAAGTTTTCATAAATAAGACCTAATTTAACAGGATAATGTGTGGTTTGTGTTGTATTAAATAATGTAGAACTTTTATTTTAAGAGAAATTAGATTGAGAACATTAAGAGTGAAAGAGGGGTGTGACATGCAACACAGAGCTTTCCCAGATCTACATTGCAGGGGGAAAAAGTGTTGCGTTTTGGTTACATTGAATAAAACATTAGCACATTGAAAGCTGGGCTGCAATATTTAGAGAAATAAGAATAAACAAGGCATTGACTTTACTCAAGATGTTTAGTAGGAGAACTAGGCAAGCCAAATAGCCACACGGGGAAGAGGAACCCTGCAGCTACAGATTCAATCCCTCTAACAGCCAACATCTGATTCCATCCATGTGTGGCAACAAATAAATACAACATACGGTATTAATTAGACAAGTATATGTCATTTGTGACCGTATATACCCCATTTACCCCATTTACCCCACAGTGAGCAGTGCAAGGATAAGAAGGCAATCCTCTTAGCAAGGCTACATCCAGCATCTAAACAGCAGACTCTGGATTTCCCTCACTCATTCATGCTTTCTCTCACAATTCACTAAATTCCAATTCTCTAAATCTAGATCTCAGGACACTTCATTATGCTGTTTTTAGGTTTTGGTACAGGATAAATTTAAAGTGGATTTTAAGCCAGATGTCTCTTTACTAGTTTTCTGCTTAATGGCTGGCTGTCTTGCATGTATCCTTGCCCTGACCCGTCAGTCAGTTCAATCCTCCAGGCATGCCATGATGACCTAAGCACAGCAGCAGATGTTCTGGCTGTATGAGCACTGAGGCCAAACAAGAGCAGCACAGACCAGCATCTGTTCTTATCTCTGTTGATTCAGAAAAAAAGAGGAAAAACAACAACTTGTAAACACTACACATGGGTAAATGCACTTAACAAAGCTACCAAGCACTCTGCATTACAACACACAGACATATACGGCTAGACTCAAGTACAGTTAAGCATTATGATGCTATTAATGTGACTATTGTTAGGAAAGTAAAGCATTCTAAAGACAGCTTGACATAAAGACAGTGAACAAATCATCACAATACAGTATACTGAGCTAGGCTCTTATTATCCATCAAGGAGTTAAAAGGACACATAGAGATAGTGTATGCAAATGCCTTTTTTTTGGTGCAAAGTTTTTAATGCTTAGAGAAGTTGACCCGGCTAAAACCCCAGAGAAAGCCCTCAGTGCATTGATTCAGCTGCACTAGAGTGATTCTAAAATAAGAGTAGCAAGGACCAACCTATGGGACTCATGAGTCAATGGACTGAGAGATAATGAAACTGATGGCTTATATAACCAAGTGGTAGAAATGGCAAAGGGTCAGACCTTTTCAAACAGTAAAAACAAAAGACATAGGAATTATGTAGATTTTTTTTTTTCTTTTTGCTATTTGTCTTTATGATTTGCTGTGTCAAGTTTTGCTGGACACACCCATAAATTATATTTGTATCTTTATCAACACTAAAGAAAGTTTGACCCAAATACTGACGAGTACTGCCTAGCTTTTGCCAGCTGACATTAAAGCTACACATGGCTCTAAATCAGTCATGTCCTAGTGCAAATGACAAGAGCTAAAGGAGCTGTGCCAAGCAGTCTTGCCCCACAGATGTGAATGCAGCCTGCAATTAAATTTTTATCCCATTGACTCCTATTTTTGCCCTGTTAGTCCAGAATCAACTGAAAAATCCAGGGCATCTTCTTGTTATGTTTCTAGTTTATTTAATGTGTTTTTTAAATGACCTCAATCAAATAAGGTTATTTTCTGTACTGTGCGAGTGCTTCGTGTGGTTGAAACTGCAGTGAGTGTCATGCATTAAACTTACAAAAGTGGAAAATTTAAAATTTAATATACAAGACTCAAAGGTAAAGTTAAATAACTGAGTTTAACTTGACATAGAAAGAGACATGTTACATCTTCGTTCAGCCCTTCTCTGCCACTCTGTGTTCAAAGTGCAGCACACAGAGATCAACTAACAGCTTATTTACTAAGAACACTAAAAGATACATTGCTGAAATGCTTGTTGATATTTACAACAATCTCCTGATTGACTAGCACCATATTGCCTAAATGTTTACAAAGAGGAAATACAGATATGAACACAAGCACTCACTATTACCAGAAATACGTAGTAAATAGTTTCAGCTCAGTTAACAACTTGTTTGGCAACATCTGCAAATCACGTGCTTCAGTTCAACACTAATAAATACCAGACTTAAAGTGTTGCTTGACTTCTTCCACTGAGCCACATCAGTTTTTCTGTAGTGAAAAACAAATCTCCAATCAACAGTGAGTTATTGCACCTTAAAAATAAAAATCAATGTCCAGTGAAAGAAAAAAAAAATACTAACAATGTGAATCTACTTAGTATGCTCATCATAAAATATAAAAAAGCATGCAAGTTATTTTTTGTATTGTGTTTTAGGTGTTGTTGCAGAGTATTGCCTGCACTAGTTCAAGAAAAGTCTAACTTAACAAAAATATTAGATGCATTTGATCAGTTTAAAAGGCCGAATTTGTCATAAGTTTTTTTTTAACACAGTTCCAGGTACCTAAGTTTTTGCTAAACAAAAAATATATTTCTCATTACTCAACTTCACAATTCAGTTTTAGCAAAGTTAAAATTGTGCATGCCTTCCTATTTCCTTAACAAACAAACATTTGTGTTCATTTTTTCCCCGTTTCCATTTTGGGGTAAAACACTCAAGTAGTGTAATGGCATATACTGGTAACTTTTAATTGTTATGCAAATGAACCAAAGTTAAGCAAGTTAAGCACAGGAGATGCAGTGATTAAAACTCATGATGTGGCACGAAGAGAAACAAAGTATTTCCAAAGCAGTGTTGTATTTTTAAAGTGTCTTTTCTTTAATAAAAAGCAATCCACTTCTTATATCCCTTTCCTGTATGTTTTAGGCTCATAAGTTATGTGTGTATTCCACTGCAGAAACAGGGATCTGTTGAGTTGCGTAACAGGAAAAGGGTTGTTGTTCAGCCAGGCCATCTTGACCTAGCTCCACTGAGAAATAAAGTGCACCGACTGCCAAGAACACATATAAATGAAAATAATAAATTTGGTTAAATTCCACTGGACATGGGACACTTAGTTAAAGCAGCTAGACTGATTCTACAGGCTATTGAGGTGTTTATGCTATAAGATTCCTGTACAAAAAGTACACTTCAAGTCATTTTGGTCTTGCTGAAGACTCACACCTTGCCTTTCTGTAATAAAGACTGTTATTAAGAAAGATTTGTGTGCTGTAATATGACTTTCCACAACAGCAGCATCTGAGAAAAGTCGAAAGACAGAAAGGTGCAGATTAAACATCTAATATCTATTCTTATCAAACAAAAAAAGAATTAATTGTATTTAAACAATGATACCAAAAAGCTGCACATTAAAACCACTGACAAGTAAAGTGAGTGACACTGATCATTTTGTTACATTGCAATATGCTGCTCAGACTCATTGTATTCTGGCATTCATGTGAATATTACTTTACCTATAGTAGCCACCTAAACATCATTATAGGGCAAGCACACCTCCTGATGTCAACAACACTCAGAGAGGAACCAGCCTCCCCCGGCAGGATAATGCACCCCACCACACTACAAAAACTGCTCAGTGATGGTGTGAGGAACACCACAAAGAGCCAAGGTGTTGATCCACCCTCCAAACGCCTCTGATCCTAATCTGATCCTTCATTTTACTTGTATAAAGGACCACACAGTAAGATCATGTGCATATTGGTTGTTGTTCTGTGTACCAGTTGCATCCTTGTGGTGAATATTTAGTCTGGAGCCTTAAGGGACAATTTTCTAGTTAATAAAGAACATGAAAGCTTGCTTGGGAGAAACTCATAAATCACTAAAACAAGCCATTGAAGTGCCTTTCAATAAAGAGGATTAGACACAGTATGTGATATCGGTGATGTGATATTGCATGTGCATCTATGGGGACAAGTGTGCATGTGTGAAGTGTGAACATGAAGATGGTAGCTGTTTTTGCTGTACTGCACTATGTGTGCAAAATTAGATTACCATCACTGCTGCTGACCTCAATGTGAGTGGCGGCATCCTCATACAAAGCTGGAGCAATAAGGGAGAATGTGCCCTACTGACATACAACAGCACATTCAGCATCCACTGCTATGACCCTACAGGCATGAAGCACAGTAGCACACAGTTTAAGAGCATGTGGCATAACTAGAGAGGAGAAAGATTGCAGAAAGCAAGTCAGATATCTACCGGGAAATAAAGAAGTGCGCCGTATGAAGGAGAAGAGGAAGGACAGAAACAAGAAAGTGGGAAAAGGAGGCCAAGAGTGGGAAGGGGGAAGGGAACAACTGAGAGCTATATCAGTATGAAAGGAGAGAGAGTGAGAGACAGAGAGAAGCTGCAAAAACAGAGGAACGATAAGCAGTACTCAGAGCAGAGGCAGAACAGTGAGTACTGCATGGAGTAGTATATTGGTGGAACACTCATTACCATAAAAGCAAAAAAAAAACTTACAACAAATTGACAGTGGAAAATAGAATGCAGGTTATTTTTCATAAAATGTGAGAGGGGGGTTAGGTGTAGAATAAGTTAAAAAGCAAAGGCAAGTAGAGTAAAGAATGATACGAGTGTGTTTAGCTGTCAGCATTTTATATGTGTTACTTTAGAAGAAAAGCCACAAAAAGAAAGCTAAATACAGGAAAGTTGCTGAAATGACTACACAGAATATATCACTCCTGTTGTACATGATTGGCTTCTTACAGCATTCCCAAACTGCAATGAATGAAGTTTAATGAGGAACGTGCTCTCACCTATTTAATAAAAGCAACGTATACAGACACACTTAGGCCATTGCACTGTAGATAATATTTTGCGTAGACACTCCACATGCAAACACAGTTGCAGAGATCTGCTGAGCCAGCCAAGCAAACAGACAAAGCCACTGGAGCAAGCAGCCACACCCCCACTTAGGAGAGCATACAGAATGAAAACTGTATACAGCTTAGGGTCTTCTTACATCAAACAAAATTAAGATGAGCAAGTTTGAAACGTAGGAGTACATTTTTTTTCATCTGTTTTTGCAATAGTAATATACACATTAAAAGTGTTGATTTACCGTACAACAAAGGTGAATCCCATGTGCTTGCATTATAGTAATTGCAGCTCATCCACTCCTCTTTCCATCTGTTTTTTTTCCTAACTATTAAAAAGCAAACTATGATGGCGCAGGAATAAAATAAATAAAAATACACTATAATTCTTTAAAAGACATGCAATCAGCTCACAGTCTGTGTGATTGTGACAAAGTGGGTGAGAACACCATTTGTCCATAATCTTAGTTAACATTCTTGTTTTGATTTAACCATATTTCATATGTAGTCTGCAATAGGCAAACATCTACTATCCCGGGTTTGTTTATGTTTTGCACTTTTACAGATTATGTACCATAACATCTTGGTTTAAATCAATTCCTACAAGTTTGTTAAGTTAACATGTTATTTATTTCAACTGTTAATTGGTTTTGTTTAAACTTACCTTACCTACCTGTCTTCCAGAAACAAAAGGAGGAAATGTAGTTTTACTTCCTGTATTTATAGCTTCTGGGTTAATCTGAGGTCACAGGAAGAGACCAAGTGCAGAAGGGGAAGAATTCTGGTAATTTAATAAAGTTGATTTTAGAGTGTTTATGGAGAAATAGATTTATTGTTGTAATATGTATTGATTACACAACAGAGTTTATGTTGTCAGTAAAGAGTAGCAGTAGAGGTTTGATTATGATAATGTTCATCTTACCTACTGAATGGAATAGTCCAGAGGAGAAATTGTTTGGTTAAGTGGACTATTTAAGCAGATGAACGCAGGTGTTCAGGAAAGGAAAAGGACCAGGTCAGTGTAGCTGTGTGCATAGGACCTTAATTTCTGTTGATTTAAGTTCAGTTA
>VUQG01003560.1:4069-24069 GCA_015106755.1 Etia nguti
ATGTTTAGAACACAATGAGAATGAAGGAATAGAGGTGAAATATAGCAATATATGCATTTTATATACACACAAACGCACACAGCCACACAAAGGTGAATAGGTTTTTTGTTGTTGGTCCCCACGAAGATGTTAATACCCGTCCACACAGACACACACACACACACACACAGACACACACACACACTTGTTTTCATATCGTAGTGAGGACATCTAATGAACATACTGGTTTTCCTAGCCTCTTAGCTTAACCCTAACCCTTAGCCTAAACCTAACCATAACCTAATTGTAACCCTGACACTAAAACCACATTTTGCCCATCCCCACAAACTCGTGGGGATGGGCACACACACACAGATAGAAGAGAGGATGGAAGAGAGGAGGGAAAGATGCCAATTGGTAGACTGTCCAGCGAGCGACCATGATGACTTCAGTATCCTTGTATTTGTCATCTTGAAGATGTTGACATGCTGACTGGTTAACACTGTATGTAACCTTGATATCTTACATAGATATTTTAAGTTTGAGAATTGCCAATTCATGCTTCATGGTACAAAGCCATATTTGATGCTTTTAGCTTATAATTACCTGACGCACAGTTTATTTCAGCACTGCAACTCACTGAATATTGATGGAACACAACAAAGTACCAGCAAAAACCCTAGAGTATGCCAAATGTGCAACTTTGTCCCCAAGACTTCATCTTCGGCTGATTAAGTTCTTGGCAAGTAAATAGCCCATGTGTTTAATTCAGTGAGGTTTGAGCCATCATCACATCTCCATTTCCATCTGTGCATTCTTGCCCTGGGGATCCTAAGAGACACCTGGACCCAGCAGACTGCCTCTCTCCGGACCCCAGCTGTGTGCAGGAAACTGCATGTATATATAACCACAATACATGGGGAATCATTTCTGTTACATGACACCTAATTCAGCACTTACAGATATGCAGAAACTGTCCATCATGGTCTCCATATTCTATAGGTCCCCCCTCTCTTGTGGTCCCTTTTCCCCCTCCTTCTTTTTTCTTCTTCTTGCTCTACCTCTCTTTCTGTCAGTCTCTCTTACCTGCAGGCACCAGGCTGGGACTACCACCAGAGGTGTGACACACACCTGCTGCCCAGTCTTTCATCCTCCACAATATTTAAGACATTTTCTCACTAAGTTTGACAGATCATGGAGCTACTTGCAGTGGAATCTACCAACATGTGTGTTCTTTGCGTCCCCCCACTTAGAAAACCCCAGGTTTATGCCTTTTGGGCTCTCCCTCCCCTGTCAGACCCCAGGTAGATTCATTGTGTACTTACCTGTGTGTCCACTTATCTCTGCATTTATCAGTTTGATTCTACTGTCAGATATTCACAGTTTGTAAATAAACATGTTCAACACTCATACACTCCAATAGGTCCTTCTATCTTCCTGGAAACATGACAACTATAAATGCCCACAGTCTATGGCCTTATGCAAAGCCTTAACTGCAGTTTCCATATGCAGTTTTCATTCCAAAGGAAGGCTTTTGAATAATATTTAAAAACACTTTTAAGAGACACATTCTGAAAACCCTCTGGGTGCCAAACAAAGTTGCTCCACCAATAATATGTTTTTTTGATAATTTGTCTATAATGTCTGCCCATAATCATTTCTCCACTGGTACACTATTAACCATTTATACTACAGAGCACTAGTTTGCAAAAAACATTGCCCCGATTGCCCTTCAGCACATGAAATATGAAAATATTGTTTCTTCTGTTTTTATTTGTTTCCTTAAATATCACACATGAATTGTTTTGCATGTTGGTGTGGTAAGTGGATTGCTCTTAATCAGTCCTCATTCTGAATGCTAATGCTACATTCACTGCATTTTTTTTTTCCTGTCGGAAAAAAAAGCTGTTTCAGTCCGCAACTTGTCTCTGCAAATGTATTTATGCCTAATAAGGTTTTCACATTACAAAATGACCTGAGCACAGGGGGCTGCTAATTAAAAAGTCTGATTTTGCAAAGACAAATACATAATTGGAAGTAAATAACACATTCATGCAGTAATGACATTTTGTTGTGGTAATGACATGAGGGGCTATTCATTGAAATTCATAATGG
Source organism: Etia nguti (assembly GCA_015106755.1). NCBI lineage: Eukaryota > Metazoa > Chordata > Actinopteri > Cichliformes > Cichlidae > Etia > Etia nguti. Next base: position 6,164 of record VUQG01003560.1, read on the forward strand.
CAGCAAAAGGAAAAGGGATTTTGAACTTGTGAACAATCACTCTAATGGATATTTACAGCATTTTTTTTCTAACAGCAGTTTTCTGAAATGCTGGGAATAGAACCCCCCCCCCCAGCCACAATCTCCAAGAGACTGCTGCAGCACTGTGGGTTTAGCTTAGTTGTTAAAGTACAGGTTTGTCAGAGCCGCAGGGGGGCTGGACTACATGGGGGGAGTTATTCTGAGGGTTAGTGCAGCTACACTGCTCAAAATACTTGACTGAAAATCACGTATCCTGAGCAGTGCATGTGTGTCACCAATGCATCACTCTTACTGCTGCAGTCTCATAGCAGTGTTTATTAAATATTTCATACTGAACTGGCAGTGACATGCAGACTTTTGTACACATAAATCTCAGATTTATCAACAAAAAATTACAATGCTGCCATAAGGTGCCTGCTAAACATCAGAATTAATAGGAATTGTTGCTGGAGTATAAACAAGGTTGTAAATATGACATTTCTCTTTCTCCAAGGCTCGAAACAGAGCAATGCTGGAAGAGCATATGGGAGAAGGACACAACACAAAACAGCAGTGCTCAGTTGCAAGTGGATCTAAGAGCAGACCACAGCAACTTCCTTGAACAGGACCATCACAATGACAGACAAGAAAGAGTCTAAAGCAGAGGTGTCGAACTCCAGGCCTCGAGGGCCGGTGTCCTGCAGGTTTTAGATCTCACCCTGGGTAAACACACCTGAATCACATGATTAGTTCATTACCAGGCCTCTGGAGAACTTCAAGACATGTTGAGGAGGTCATTTAAACATTTAAATAAGCTGTGTTGGATCAAGGACACATCTAACACCTGCAGGACACCGGCCCTTGAGGCCTGGAGTTCGACACCTGTGGTCTAAAGTATGAAGAGTTGGTTAGCATCAGGCTGTGAAATGATTTACACCTACTGGCTAAAGAAGCTAACTGCACGCTCCACCAATCTGTCCAGTCATAGGTTCGTCCCGAGACGTCTCCCTGGTAGGACATTACCAGGGAGACGCCTGGAATACCTCACCTAGGAGGCATCCAGGAGGCATTCTAGTAGATGCCTGAACCACCGCAACTGGCTCCTTTTGATGTGGAGGAGCAGTGGCTCTAATCAAAGTCCCTCTCGAGTGACTGAGCTACTCACCCTATTGCTAAGGGAAAGCCTAGCAACCCTATAAAGGAAACTAATTTCCACCACTTGTACCTCTGACCTCGTTCTTTCGGTTACCATCCCCGGTTACCCCGTGACCACAGGTGAGGATAGAAACGTATATTCATATTATTCATTTATTTTGTCTTTAGGGAGTTGCTAGCTTAGTTTGTAGCAAAGTCACTAGCAGCATAGCTTCTTCATCTGCCCCTCCCAAACTTTCCTGCTCAATGTGCCAGATGTTTTGCTAAAACATTTTTCCCATTCAGCATCACACCTGCTGAGAACAAACGCTGGCTATTGCTGATTTCTGTCATGAGAAACTTGAAACTAGAGACACCAGCAACCATAGTCAAGAGCAAGGCACTGAAGGAAACCTGAAACTGTTGGCTAAGGATAAATGCAGATTTTATAAAATTATAATTCTCATTTTCAGTAGTGACAACCCAGTTATGTCAACTGGGGGTCACTAAAACTGAATTGGTGTCTAACATTGCCAAAACAATGTTGGACTTCGACCAGGAGTAACATGTTTAGTCACACGTTGTCCTTAAATTGCCGGCTGACTGAATGGTGTCCAGAAATGACAAAAATCCCACTTTGGATGCAACATTTTTCATTTCTAGAAATCTGACCACATTTATTTGGTTCAAAAAGTGATTATCCAGAGTTGGGACCAGGAAGTAGAGTTCCAGTGTTACACACCTCTCTGCAGCTTCTCTCCTCCTGTTAACGCTCTAAACCCCCATCCTCATAGAGACTGTGTCTGCTCCCAGACCAACAAAAAACAAACCAAAAACCAGTAAAATAAAATTTAGGCATCAAAATTCAGAAACAAAGGTACAATATCATCCTCTGCTCCACCAAAAAGTGAAACAGTTAAATGTGGAGTGTTAAACATTAGTTGTCTCTGTTCTAAGTCTTTGATAGTGCATTATTTAATAATTGATCAACATATTGGTTTATTGTGTCTTACAGAAACCTGGTTACAGCCCTGAGTCACAGCAACTGTCAGAATCCTCGAAGTGCAGGCCGAGGAGGAGGAGTGGCAGCAATCTTTAACTCCAGCTTATTAATAAGCTATAGACCAAGACAGAGTTTTAATTAATTTAAAGCTTAATTTAAAACTTAGCTGTGTCCACCCTAGTTGGAAAACTCAAAACCCAGTTTATGTGTTGTAGTCTATCATCCACCTAGCCCCTTACTCAGAGTTTCTCTTGATTTCTCAGGTTTTTGTCTGATATAATATTCAGTTAAGATAAAACAATTATTAGGGGGGATTTTAATGTTTATATAGATGCTGAAAATGACAGCCTCAACACATCATTTAATCTATTATTTGTCTCAACTGGTTTCTCAGAAAATGTTAAAGAGACCACCCAGTACTTAATGATGTCAAGAAGCTATACATTTCTTGTTCTTGGATTTTGGGTTAATTCTTTAGTCAGAGCAGAGAAACCTCTCACCCATGGGGTTAAGGGTTGAGGTTATGGCTAGGGTTAGGGTAACAGCTAGTGGTAAGGTGAAGATTTGGGTTATGGACAACTTTAGTGACTGTGTGTGGCTGCAGGAATGTAGAAAGATACGAAATGTGTCACAAACCCATCATTATACATAATTCTGAATGAGAGAAGTGCTATTAAGTATTTTGCAAGTGTTAAACACTAAATCAGAATTTTCATGTGATTTCACTGATAGTTAATTATGCTTATTTGCTTAATACAATGATCAGAGTATAATTAGGTATAAGTTTAACCAATATAGCAAATAAGAAACTATAATCTATGAAATGATTCTAAAGACAGGGTTCCAACTGGAGAGTGTGAAAGATGGCCTTGAAGGCCTGGTGTGTGTGTGAGGAGCGCTGAGGAGCCACTGATCTAAAAGAATGTCTGATTTTAACATGCTTAATAAAAGAAATGGTATTGAGTATAATGTGATTGACAGAGTTATGAAGAGAACATATTTGTTAGTTTTTTTTTCTTTCTTTTAAAAAAAAAAGCCAGACATGTCTTGTTCTTACACTTTAGTGTTGGGTTTAGTGTTCATTCTTTACTCTACAGTCAGATTAGAGGTTACAGGGGTTATGGCCAGGGTTGGGAGTAAGAAACTGAAGCTGCCTCCTCTGGAAGGCAGGAAACGTACAGCCCATCAAGCCAGTAGGAGTCCAATCATTAAAGTCTTTATTTATGTATTTAATTCTTATGAAATGTACGTACTGATGAAAACGTATTTATTGATTGATTGTATAATGAGTTGTGTGTGCTGGGTCCGCCTTTGCTTTATAAGTATTATCTGTTTTTTATTTTTGTTTTTGTTTTTTTTAAAGATGTTATTGATAGTCTGTGACTACGGACAAGTGGTATTCATCAGGGCAAGGAGAACAAGCAGTGATGGTCTAATGAAATCTCAAAATAAATGTAAATTGAAATGCTGAAAGTGTTCTCTCTCTTTTGATCTAAAACTGTATTCTGTCATAAAGCTTCTTATGTCTTTACAGACTTTAAAATACTGCCATATTGTGGCCACAATTGGCAATTGTCTCTGGAAGCAGGCTAGACTCTGATTTACAGTGTAACTGGAATCTGTATGGGCCATTTTAATGGGCATGTCCATGTCCTTTTAACAGTGGTTGGAGCTTGTTAAGATGAGAGGCCAGCAGCTTCTTCTGAGTGCCTGCACATGCAGTTTGTGGATAAACATCTGTTCTTTAATCGGAAACTGACTGAAGACTGCTGGCTCTGTTTTCACTGCTCTCAGATCAGTTACAGTCTATGTGCAAACAGCAAGGAAGCAAGCCCTGTGTCGTGTATAATTGTAGATAAGTTGACTCTTACTAACCACCTTTACTAACATGTGTAATTCAGAAAGGTGTTTACTTCAATAGCCTGTTTAACACATAAAGGAAACCAAAGAAAACTTTGATGATGGAGAAATGTCAACCTGCCATGTCCCGTTTACTAAATTAGGCAAATTGAACAGGTACAGGCTCAAATAAGACTTTCGAAAGATCAACTCTGAGGTATAACTTGACTGATTAAACAAAGTTTAACCAGCTATTTTGCGAGTACACTACCTTCATTTTTCTTTATTATTTTGAATCCCATGTAGATCCTGACAGTGAGCACACCCAAGAATTGTAATTCAGATGTGATTTTTTTTTAATTTGTTTTTTCTTTAGTAAATATATTTATTATATAAAGACAAAGTTTAGATAGCACTTGCGTCTATGTCCACAAGAATCTAATAAAATCCTAAAATCACTGGTAAAAAGAAGGATTCCCCTTTGAAAATGAAAACTGTTTTTGTTTTTGGTTTTTTTTTACATCAAAACACAAACTAGAATAAACAAAAACTGCTCAAAGGTTTGTTTGTTTTTTTTCTTCATGAAGGTTAACACAAAGTCCTGTGGATGTTGACAGCACTGTAAGCTGGTGACACACTATTAGCCTGAAGCAATTCTACAGCACTGGCACACAACTGTGAATGAGTGGCCCTAAAGGCCACATTTCATTAGCAGCATTCCCCCTCAGAACACTTTATCTGTTGTAATTGTTGTGGGATTTGGTGAGGCAGGGGCAAAGGAGTGCTGAAAATGAAATTGATGTTCAAACAAGGGAGCAGCTGTCAGGAGCAGCTACCTGGGGGGTATTTCATGGAGCAGGAGGCTGTGGGGGAAGCAGGAGTCCTATTGATGAAAGTCTCACTTCATTAAGAGTGACTCTTCTTTAGTTCAGTTTCACTAAACTAACTAGTGACTGTTCCAGTTAGGATTAATGAAGTCATGACAGGACTGGTGGATGCTGCGCATGCTACGTTAAAGCAGACTGAGCAGAGGAATGTAGCATTCACACTTCAAAAGAACATGCTACGTCCTTCTGAGACAAATGCAGCCTGATGATTACAAGCATCTAATGACCGTAAAAAGGCTACAGCTCTGCAGGCTGATTAAGAAAGTCACAGGATGCAGTCTGGCAGTGCAGCAGTGATCACATCAATTTATCTAATCACGCTAAATTCACTTTAATGAAAAAGACACTTGACAACTCTATTTAGGTTGCTTTTTTCAAACCTAGCTCCCCAAAGATATAATGCCAGTTCAGAGAAATGGAACAGCATACAAAACTTGCAGACAATGATGAATTTATTTTGTAATTTTGACTCTGTGCCACACCACATTTAAAAAAAAAATCAAGATGTGATTGAAGATTTTAACTTTAATTCAAGGTACTTGTAATAAAAAATATTGCATCAACTGTTTAGAAATGACAGCCATTTTCAGAGGCTCAAAACTAATAAGGCAAACTAAAATAATTTAAAAACAACATTATATAAGGAATGTTAATAAAAAAGCTTGGATGGAAATTCTTTGTAGACAATGACTACTTATCATCGACTGCCCCTTAAATTGATTCAGATCATCTTTCGTGTGTAACCCGTGGGGTGCACAGTGTTTATACACTCTCTGCATTTATATTCATGAAGGTCTCTCTGGATTGGAGACTTGCACATTGTTATTCCTACCTATCTGACAGTGTTATTCATTTAAATTTTATTATTTCAATGTTTTTTTTCTTCTTAACCAAGGAAAGCATTCTGCAATGATATGGATAATGGTTGTCTTCTCTGCTTTTTTTTGTTGTTGAGCTGTCTAGTAAGGGTGGGCGATATAGCCTAAAAAAATTTGACAATATTTCAATCAAATTTGTGACAGCGATATTTCTGATAATATAGAAAATATTTATTACTTAACTTTGTGGCAAGATTTATAAGTGTATGTAAATGAAGCACATTTTTCTTCGTTTTCAATGCACTTCTGTCATTGATGGCACACTTCCTAACTGGAAGTCTGAATCCACTGAAACTAATTGTCATCAGCTGCTTAACCCTTTAGTTTAACAATGACTAAAAACGTAAACTTGTAACTTGTTCGGAGCCTGGATGCAAAAATATTTTCTAACTGGGATGTTATATCTTGGGCTTTATAAGCTGCTGCCTTAAACTCTGCTTTACCACTATGCCTGTAATTTCCATCTTTCTAGTGCTTCCTGTAGTATGAGTGCACTTAGCAAGTGCACTTAATGACTATTCCAGCAACGCTGGATCATTTCTTTATCTTTTGGTCACATGATCAGCTGGTAGTACTCCTCCTTCAAAGTCTGGTTGTATTCTGTGGTGTTCTTTTGTCTCAAGTGGTGGAACAAGCTTATTGTTTCCACATTGAGCAGGAACATTTTTTTCTTTTTCTTTTTTTTGCACCTTATGCGTGGTTTTCGGTGAAGTAGCTTCCTGTTCAATTCAATTGCCATTCTGAGGCTGACACACTGCTCTTGCTCCTAGACATCCCCATACTAGTTTTGTTATTGTGAGCTCTAGGGCAGTGGTTCTCAAACTGTGGTACGCGTACCACTGGTGGAACGTGGGCTCCATCTAGTGGTAAGTGGGAAGTCTCCAGTGTTTTTTTTAAGATTAAATAATATAACATGTTCTGACCGAGGGATTTCTGAAAAACTCAAACGTACAGCTCTGCTATCACCTCCGACATAAATGAAGACAGAAAACTAAACAGCAGTAATGTTTGTAGGGTTACTGAAGTTGGACTAGCTGGTATATAATGATGTGCTACGTGGTGGCTAGCAACACAACTATGTTAGCATAACATAAACACACTGAAGCTAAGGGATGAACGCTAACTTTTTTCCACTCGATAAAAGTTAACGTGAGGGTTCCCGATGGTTAGGGACAAATGCAATTGCATGGCAGGATGCTGTAAACGGGCCAATCTTCAGTCAGGCATACGAGGTTAGTCATTAATATACTGCTGCATGGGCTGGGCTGTAGTTACATCGTAAGGTTTTAAAAACTGAGCTTTAAAATGAATAGTGATGATAAAAACCGAGAGAGGCCGACAGTCATCACTGACTTTATTAGGGCCTTGTTCAGATTAAATAGAACAAAATGCAAAACATTAAAACATGCTAAAAACACAACAGCCTTAATAAACACAGAGTAGTGTGGACACAGAAGCAGGTTTCATCACGTCGTCACTTAAAGATTGGATATCCCACCTCCTGTGAATGTTTTAATCCAGTACAGTTGTTATTATTATCACTCGTCACATCCTGTTTTTGACAGTTAAAAGAAATAACATTCATATAAGAAATAAAATTGTCTGTGTAAACTGTATGTGGTGTTAAATAGGCCTATACTACTGTACTTTAATGTCGGTCATAAGGGTGGTACTTCAAGAGTCATATATTTTATGAGGTGGTACTCATTGTGAAAAGTTTGAGAACCACTACTCTAGGGAAGGTAAACGCAAGGTGCTGCTATAACAACGATATTGCAATTTATAGAACACTTTTGTTTAACCCCTTAAAAATCAAAATCTTCACTTCAACCACATATTGATTGCTTTATCTATATCCACGGTGCCAAAAGAGTCTGTACCTTATAGATAAAAAAAAACAAACAACTACAAATCATGTTTTTTATTCATTATATTTCATATAGTATAGTATTTATATAGGTAAATAATGATGTTATGCACAAGTGACGGGAAGGCATGAGTTGAACCAGTAGACTGGTGTGGTATAGCCATAATGCGGGTGTCATATTAAACTATTGTGGTGAAAAAAAGGTGAACTGAAGGGCAAAGCTTTCAATTTACGAGTCAATCTACATTCCAACTTTCACCTATGGTAATGAGATCTGGGTAATGACTGAAAGAGTTGAATGAAGGGGACTGAAATGAATTTCCCTGGATGGTGACTTGGCTCAGCTTTAGAGACGGGGTGAGGAGCACATCCAGAAAGATCTTTGAGGAGAGGTACTGCTGTTGTGTGGACAGGAGCCACTTGAGGTGGTTAGGGCATCTGAATAAAATGCCTCCTGGATGGCTCTCCTTGGAGGTTTTTAAAAATAATGGCAGCTTCCAATCCAATTGTATTGAATAGTAATACAGACAAAAAAGAAAACTAGCGTTCCTAGCCAGGTTTAATTTTTTTTTAATTTTTAATTTTCTTCTAATGAAATGATGAAAACCAATAAAATACCCAAAAGAACTAATAAAGAATAGAAACATTTTAGTAACATATCAATTTAGGAAATAGTGAAACCACAAAAACCATCAAAATATGTAACCTAACAAACCTGGAAATTAGTAAATAAAGTTTTATACATTTTATGAGACAGATATTTAATGGAATAAACTACAGTTTTATAATTAATTATGATAAATACAAGGCTGTATTGGTACTGTATTTTTTTTTCAGTCACCAATGCAAAACAAAGATATTGGAGTCCAAATTCGTTTAAACTGTCCCCTTGAGGAATGAAGTAAGCTGGTCCAGAGGAAAGTATTCCATAACAATTTTGTTTTAGTGGTCAGTTTTGTCATTTTTCCAAGATATAAAAGATAAAAATATTTTTAAAGATCTTCCTCAAAGTATCCTGGAGATTCCTCCAAGTATCCTTTCCATATTCTGAAAAATGCTGTTTTATTTATGTAGTGCCAAATCACAACAGCAATCACCTCAAGGCACTTAAAATAGTAAAGTAAAGACCCTACAGCACAGAGAAACTCCAACAATCACACAAATCCCTATGAGCAAGCACAAGTCCAGGGGGGAACCTGCAGACTGAGGCAGACCATTGTGGATTCCGGATGAGAGCCTAACGGTTTGGTGGAAAATGTGGATGATATGATAAACTTTGACTTTGTTTTACTTTTGCAATAATAATTTAAAATGTGTTTCTTGGATTTTTGTATTCTGCTGTGAGGTCAGTTTTAAAATCCAGGCCAGTTTTTAATATCACCTTAATTTTAGTCCAGCTAATTTCAAGCACTATGCAAAATGAATTCTTAACCCATTCCTAATGTTATTTATTATACCCTTTGATTAGTTTATTCTTAAGTTGCATTATAACTTTTTTGTCTAAAAATGTTATAAAACTAATAAAACCCCTGAAATTAATTTGAAATACTTCTTTTGTCAAATCTTACTTCAAGTTAGAAAAATTTGATACAAATTAACAACTTAACCTCTTAAAGAAGTTACATCTTTGCCATTACTACTGTTCTTACAGAATGGGGCATCTCGCGGCTCATTATCTGGTGTGTCTATATATTGCCTCTGTCTCTCCCTCTGTTCGTTGTTCCTTATAGCTGCAGGTACCCTAGTTCAGTGCGGCGTTGAGAAAATTTATATCTGAGTGTTTCCTAGTCTTTTGCTCAGTAGGCATTACATTTTTGCTTTGAGTGACTCCTGGCTTCTGTCTCTCTGCTTTTGGGTCCACAAATAAAGAGCTCACATAGTTAACACATGACAAAAAGGAAGGACTAAGAGTGCAGCCTTGCAATGTTGAGCAGTGGAGTTGAAAGCAGTTTGACCATAAGCCATTAGTGATGAATGCTGAAGAGTTGTTGTACAAGAGTTTAACCCATTTAATAAAGTTTTCTCCCAAAACAAATGAATGCAAAACATAAACATGTATTTCCACTCAGCATGATCAAAGACCTTTCCCATATCTGAAGAAATGACCATACTATTAGTATCTTGCATATGACAAAGAATAATGATAATAATTAATAATTGTTAATAATATTCAAGAGCCTTCAAGCGGTGTAACTATAACTCACAGATAAGAAAGCAGCACTTTTGGCTCTCCAGTCATTTATTAGTGACTGGAGTCACTAAATCACTCCAGTGATTTGCCTGACTGAAGACTTTGAAGAACTAAAAGTGCCCCTATCTTAGTAATGGGCGAATTTAGTAAACATTTGAGCAACTGAGAAAATAGGTAGATTTATATCTCGAAAAATAGTTACATTTCTTCAAGTGCATCTAGCAGTTTATCTGATTCATATAGCTGCATAGCAATCCAACAGGCAGTTTTCTAAGAATTCTTCATATTTATGTTATTTTAATCTCTAGTTTCTAACAGAACTTTGACTATGTCCTGATTCAGATTTAACAACACAAGCCAAATATCTGCGGGGTTTAATCGCTTTGTTAACTCTGATTTGGCTTGTTGAGTTGACAAAATTTTCAAACTGATACCATAGGAGCAAGGTGGAAAGGTCAGAGGTAATGTTTTCTGAAAATTGTGTGAAATGGGTTATTATAACACCTACAAATATTACCAAAGAATTTGGTCCAGTCTGTCTTAATCTGTCAGCATCATGCATTGTGTTTCAGGCACTCAGCAGTAACATTTTCTGTATTTATGTTGCATGGTGTAACTCTACTATTCTCTGGCTCTGTTCTCCACCTAATCAAGAAACAAACTTATGACATACTCAAGGTGGCCAGACTCAGCTCTACAATGCCTGCAAGAGAAATTCCATCACAAAAAAGCAACCACACAGTTTACTGTTGTAACACAAAAAATTGACAAGTGTAATTTTTCATAGTGCTACAGCATTAATCAATAACAGGGCTGGGAAGTGGATTGAATTGTGATTTAAATCACAATTCTGGCTTTTAAGAATTAAGTAAACAAGATCATTAGATCAAATTTTCATGTCATTCATTCATCTTCTTGCATTGTTGTAAAGCTGTATGATTTCACCTCCTACTACAAGCCTAAATTCAAGTGATCAAGTGATCCTGCTTATAGAGTGGACACTTATAGAGTGCTTATACAGTGACATTATGTTAACTTGGAGCTTGTCCCAAGTAGTTTGCTTGTATATGTAGCAGCACAGGGTGGTGGAGAGTAAATGAGGAAAAGACCAAAGAAGCAATGGTGTCACACGCACTAAAATGGCAGCGCAGCAATTAGAAGCTCAAAGCTTTTACTGGGAATTTCACCCAGAGAATACAGAGTTGAGACTATGCTAACTGTCAAGAAGGCACTTGGGTCTGTTATACTTACGACAGAGACGTGGTTCAGTGTAAAAACAAACAGTTTATTGACAACTATTTAAAATACCACAAAAGAGCCGATGAATCAGTTGTACTGTAAAATTCGGAGCTATGGCTCACCAGTGTGTGAATGGAATGCCAAATGAGGGCAGGTCCAGAAAAATCACCAACTCATAGGTGCAACTCACCTTCACACACACACACACACACACACACACACACACACACACACACACACACACACACTCTCTCTCTCTCTCTCTATGGTGCAGCTCAAACCAAGGGTGCATAAACAAGCACAGTGCACAGAAGGTCCCACCACCAAGGCACCCAGTCACCTCCACTTTTGGCCTTCTGCTTCTGAATAAAAGAAACAAGTTGTTAATGTATTCAAACAAAAACAAAAAAAACAAATGCACTCTCTGTGCATTTGGCCCTACTGCAGAAACACACCAGTGATCTGCAGCTAGAATCTACTAATCACAACATTCAGAAAACAAATGCACAAACAAAATAAATTAAACCTTCAATTTAGAGCAGATAGCTTCACAGTATTACTCTAACATACGACTGCTCTTACAGAATCATTCAATACATTAACATGCACATTAACAGACTTCCACATATTGCATGTATGGTTCAACCGCTTTTCTAAAACGTCCAACTTCCAGTGAGAAGGCAAAACAAAGCATAAAGAAAAGACAGAGACAAAGTGCAATAGACACAAGGCAAAAAAAGGAATCCAAAAAGGCAAAGCAGAAGTACTTCTGTAAACGTAGCCCAGAGAAGCAGTAACGGCCCACTATAAAGCTAATAGCCGCCCACTCAGGCCCAGACTTCCTGCAATGCATCATACAATTAGCATTTACAGCAAAAAAGAATAATGGAAGTAAAGCTAAGATCATAACAACTCAAAATAATGTACCGATCAAACAGCGTTGCCCAATTTGCAAACAAAGTGGCCAATAGGAGGCTTATGCAGCTACAACCTATAAACACACTCATTTATTACCAAGTAAAATAATAAACATATGGCACAAAAGAAAAACAGACCAGCAATCGATGGAAGGCTTCAGGTGATCTCTACAAAACACGAGTAACACCAATCAACAAAAGTGTAGCAACGCAGACTGAGGCAGCAGTGACATGGATTTAACAGCTAGGCAAGTACAGCAACAGGTGAGCAAGTCAGGGATGCTCCGATGGCAGCTTCTATTTATAGTAGCGCCCCATATAATGTGATTGGCTAGTAGCGTGATTAATAAGCCAATATTGAAATATAATATTAATTCTCCTACATGTAAACTTACCTCAATAATATGTTTGAAACTGTGGAAAAATCAGATAATTTCTTGTTACAGGGCTGGGGTCTATCCCAGCTGTCAAAGAGCCAGAGGCAAGCTCCACTTCAAACAGTCAGTCTTTCAGAGGACAGCAGAAAAACAGAAAACCACACACTTTTGAATCCACACCACATCCACGTGTATTTTTTGTGTAACCTAACAAGCAGAAGAAACGTTTTTATTCCAGTAAAAGTGAAATATTGAACCTTACATTGTATTTCAATTAAAAGCTATTACAGTTTGACTTTGTCATTTGATATAAACTAGCATGAAGCACTACAACATTTGTTGTGAGCACACCAGTACGTTCTACTGCATTTGTTAGACTACATGATGTAAGTATGAAATGAAGAAGAAAGGAAGTAGAATTTGCCCAGTCAGAAACAAGTATATTTATATATGTCTGAAACCCCTCTTCTTTTCAAACACAGCTTGCATATTTTCCTGCCCTGCCACCTCCCTTTCATCCTTGACAACTGTCTGTTACGACTGACTTATGCGTCTAGCTTAACTCTTGGCAACAGTAAATGTCCTGCTGATAGTTTTGCCATAATATCATAATTTGTCTTGCAGGTCACGGTGGGCACTTTTGGAAGATGAGTGCATGTGAGAAAGGCCCAGAGGAGCACGGGTGGCAGGCAGGTGAACGATGACAGGGCTGCATGTCTCTTTCATTCAGCCGAGCAGCTCAGCTCGCCTTGCTAAGCTGAACAGCAGGCACAGACACAGTGGCACTTCACCTAAATTAATAGCTGACCTGCTCACCGCGCTGCAGAGTGAAGAGTTATGGCCGGAGTGCCGCAGCAGGACAGGCAGCAAACATCACTAACAATAGGGCAGTGGGATGTTTGATGAGGGGAATCAAAGCAGAGGCCAGGAGGTTAAGATGGATGGATTAGCTTTGTTATCAGAGGGGCCATGAGGCGCTGCACCGGCCGTCCTCACTGGCTTATCATCACATCCAACTGGCTAATCCAATTTCTGGCCTCCTTTGTCACCCTCCTCCATTTGCAGTCATGTTTCTAAATTTGTAGTAACTGACTGGGGTGACACTTTTAAGGATTTCTTAGCTAACCATTAACAGAATTTTACTTTTAACCTTTATTTGACCGGTCATTCTTGCATACTTGACATTAGAATAAAATATATCATTCAAATATATTTGAAAGTTACCACCACTATCAAATTCTTAGAAGCTCGCTGCAATTTCCTGATAAATGCTACTTCTCAGTATACTATGCACTATACCATAAGTAATATTAATTTGCAATTTGAAACAGCAAACAACTAAAAAACAAGAAACGGTCTTTTGCTGTCGGCACTACTGTGCCAGGAGAAATGACACATCTCAGGTGATTATCCAGCTAACTCAATTCATGTGTGACTTTTAAAAATGCCACAGAGCACAAACGGTCGGTTTCAGCATAAAAATCCTGGAAAAATGAATGATACATGAAAAGGATGCAGAGTAGGAGAACCCTCACAAGAACCCTAGAATTGTTTCAAGAAAGCAGAAGAAGCAGTCTAAAAGTTGGAATATGCTGTCACAACCTGTTTATTTCCTCATACTTTGACAGCATAGTGTGCTATTAGATGGATACGAATATCTCATACCTAATATTGAAGTTAAATGACTCCTGGCTTAAAAATGTTATGTGGGAATTAATCATTTAGACAGAAATCTATGAATCAGTTATTTAATTTAAAAAATGGTTTATAATATTCTTATAAATGTAGCGGTTAAGTCTAAAACCCTTACTTGTTTATTTGATTTTCAGAAGTCTTTTAAAAATTTTATATTTAGAGCATCAAGATATTTCATAGTCAATAGCCTCCACAGCCCCACTTAATAGTACTCTTGACACTATCCTATTCACTAAATTGTCAATTACAAGAACTATTACACTATTTAACATTACTAACATCTGTCAATAAGGTCCACAGCGATTTGGGGAAAAATGAAACTGGTTTAAACAAAGTAAATTTTAACTGATCTGGAGGGAGATTATTTCAGGCAACAAATTTTAGTTCCAAAGATTCATGTTATTGATTCACCTGAAATGACACTTACTGGCACTTACATTTTATGTTTCCATAGCGTTGAAGTTTTGGGGGTTTTTTAAAAATTATTTTTTACTTCATTTTTGAGCCATCAATGTGTCATTTGTTTAGTTCATTTTGCTGTGTGTAAATGTATGTGACCACCAGTGTTGGGGAGTAACGGAATACATATGATCCCTGAGATTTTCCCTAAGTAAATAATGGTAATAACTGTAAATACATGAATAAATAAAAAGTACTGCACACAGATATATGATGATAATAACAGAAGAATAATAGAAGAAAAGAAGGCTGTATCCTTATTTCTCAAGGCTTCCTGATAAAAACCTTCTCATTTATCTAGGCTTGGGACCAGGGGTACCATGAGCTTGTGACCCCCTGAATAATAAATAAATAATAATAATAAAAAGGATAATGATAGCAATGAGGATAAAATTGTTTAGTTTTGTAGAATGAAAGAACTGAGCGGTGTTCTTTCATTCCACACATTAGTGTGCCATTGATGTGTGGTTTACAGTCATTTATCTACATACCCGTTATTGGTGCAAGCATAGTACAACCTGAATATAACCATTTTTCCCCATCTTTTTCCCCAGTATTTCAGAGGGATCTGCTCACATTTACTCCATTTGATTTGCTCTCAAAAGACCTTTTTAAAATCATATTTGGGATTTTCTATAGACATGAAAAGAACACTGCAGAATATTTCAAATCCCTGAGAGGATAATTAATTTTAAAGAACGGCATTTTATTTTCAGTGTAGGTGTAGCCAGGTTAACCATGCAAATATGAAATCGATAAGACATGTAAAAAAAATAAATAAATTAGGTTTTCATTTATTCTCTGTGAACAATCATTTTAAATTGATAGCAAACAGGACTCCATGCTTTAATGGTCCTGCTCAAATCCAACACTGCTCTATTCAATGTGTATAGCACTGCCTGGATTTAAAACTATTTACTTCTGGGGTTAACCAGGCTAATGAGATATTCATTTCCTGCAAGGGGAGGCTACATAGAAGTAAATGAGCTTTCCATTGTCTACTGGCACCCACAGACCCCTTTGTGGAGGCCAGTCTGGATGCAACAAAGGCCGTGAGGGCTGAGATTTAAATGATAATAGGGTTGATCTCTCATCCTTGAAACTATGGTGTGAAGTTCTAATTTATAGCCACTGCCATCTGGTCAATCCTTTTTAAGCGCACGAGGAAAAAAATAAGTAAATATGCTAACATGGACCTCACAGTGTTGAATAAATGACCAAGTAGTTGCTCCATCTTCAGTTGTGACACACTATCAGTGCCTGTCGGGGCATTTCTCTGATCTGTTGGTTGTTGAGCTGGTAAGCTGAATTTATCTTTTGTGTTGCACCTGCCCAGTTCGTGTTGTTGGGTCTTCACAGATTGACAAAACCTGGGTGCAGGGTTCCATAGTATAAAAAACATACTCTGTTTCCTCCTTTTGAGAGAAGAGCGTCTCTTACTGACAGACATATCTCATAATTTTAACTTAGGCAATTTTATCTGGTTGTAGTTCAGGTGGTAGAGCTGGTCACCTACTAACCAGAAGGTTGGTGGTTCAATCCCAGCAGTGAACAATGTGCGACAATTCCAAAAGGTGGTTTCCTTGACATGCTCTCCACTCCCACTCCGTGCCAGGTAAGCAGTTCCAACGCAAAATTCCACAATCGCTCCGCTCCTGTGATGAACTCCTCTCCAAAACATGGTTAAAGTGGCGTACTCACAAAACACAAGGAAACAACGTAACAGCTTATAGCTGGGGGCTTCACTAACTCGACAACTCAACTATCCAGTGTCGACTGAAGCTCAGCCACCCAGTAAAGTAGTGGCCGCTGATGAAGGTGATCAGTGGAAGCTGGTGAGACCGGATAGCCGACAGGTGTGGCAGACTTCCACATCAAAAACCCTTCCGGCCAGATGACGCCCAGTAATTGGCACACACACATACACACAACCATGACACTTGTATTGTTTTGTTTATTTTATTTTTCACTTGACCAATAGTGATACCTCCCATTATTTCTCAGGGCTTTGAAAGTTGTGTCTGAGGTGTGGATTTGGAATGCTCAGGTACAGCTTTACACTTCTGATGTAGATGGCAACAGATTTGCAACAGATTGCATGTAACTGCCAACTCCACTCAGTTCAGTCAAAACTGGTGTCCTGGTCCGGCAGCATACTGAGCTCTGTGGGAAAAAGCAGTACATTCACCTATTTCCTATTAGAGCTTGGCACCATGGCACCATTGTTCATGCTGAGCTGATAAGGAACTGTATGGAGATTTTGTTTATGGTCACTGAAAAACCCTGTTAACCATCATGGATTATCCTGACTACTCACCACCACATACTCGTCAGGCTGCGGAGGACTTCTGATTCACTGCTGCCACAAGGACCGATACCAGAAGTCTTTCAGACCCAGAATGACTGAATGATTTTATTTTATTTTATTTTATTTTTTTTATATTTCAGGTTATTATTGTTTTTGTTCTTGCATTTGGGCTGTTAGGAGCAAAGTGCAATATAGTGAAATCCAACTCCAAGGTTCGGGATGAATTGCTGCCTCAAGTACAGGAAATTAAGTATGTCTTGGTCTTGTTTACAAGTGGGGGAAAAGGTGGAGAAAGATATTGACAGATGGATTGAAGCATGACTGCAGATGCTGTACCAGTTTGCTGTAGTGAATAAAAGCCTAAAGGTGTAGTTAAAACTATTGATTTACTAGCCAATCTTATCGTTGTACAGCTGGGTCAGATCTAAGTTTCCTTCAAAAAATATCGGTGCTCACACTTCAAGACTAAGTGTGGAGTTTAGTCATATGAAAGGGGCTGCTGCCCCAGCACACTGAAAGGAGCCGGTTGAAACAATCTTAATTGTATGAGACCCTAGAACAGAACCAGAACAAGCTGGAGAAAATATGTATCCATCTGATTTAGTTATCCTATGATTTAATGCTTAATATCTTCCCTAGAAAAGGCTGACACACGTTACTAAGCAGAAGAATTCTTTCCATACTGTCCACGCTATCCAGAAGTTTATCAGGGTGATTATCCCTGATAAACTTCCCTGACTGTCAAATTCTGTAACAACTGAGCTCTGGATTTTCCTAAAGACTAGACAAAAGGTAGACAGATCTACATGTTAAAGAGCTGTAGAAGAAAACCTGATAAAACACAACAGTGTCATGGTACTGGGTCTTTAACTCAGAGTTTGAGTTTGAACTTTTGAGTTTTGTCAATTCATGATTGTTTTGGTTTTGCTTTGTTAGTTCCCTTTAGCAAACCCCTTCCTGTTCCCTTGGTCTTCTCTGCATTCATCAGTGTTCAGTCTGTCTCATTCTAATTGTTTTTCATTTGTACTTGTTATGTGTCTCCCTATGCAGTCTTCTTGTTCTCTTCTGTTAAGTTAACCATGGTGCCTGTGGTGGGGTGTGGTCTGGGCCTT
>VUQG01003561.1:0-12631 GCA_015106755.1 Etia nguti
CTTTATATAACCTCTGTAGAAATTATCCACATATTTCACTTATCTTAACTGCAATACTGTAAATGCTGTATAGACAATCATTCTGTACAATATGATAATTATAATTCTACACCTGTTTACAACTGTTTATAACTTGCATAGTTCATATTTCTGTATAGCTTTTTTATTTCATATTTCTGTATAGTTCCATATTTCATATTTCTGTATAGTTTCATATTTCTGTATAGTTTTCATATTTATATCCTGTTCATAGCCTGTACATAGCTTGTACACCCACTACAGCCTGTACATACTTATAGTTATAGCATATTCATAGCATACCTTCGTACCGTGTACATTATAACATACCCATAATAGTCCCATATTTTTGTACCCTCATACCTCTCTGTAACATATCTATATATCTATATTATTGCTAATATATATTTTCTTGTAATATATCTATTATTGCCAAAGCACTTTCTGGATGGATGCAAACTGCATTTCGTTGCCTTGTACTTGTGACATGTGCAATGACAATAAAGTTGAATTCTATTCTATTCTATTCTATAAGTTTATGGACAGCTTCAGTTAGTTTTTCTGTCAGTATAACCAAAGCAATGCCAGTCTCTTGGTTGGCCTGCAAAGAACATCATCTCTGCAGAACTCTGGCTCCATAACTGCCATCCACGTAGAGAAGTGGATGACTTCATTCTAATTGTGTGTACGTACCTGTTCCCGGGTCTGATCTATGAAGGAGCTGCACTCCTCGAAGTAGGAAGTGATCTCGGTTTCTGGGAGGTCCAGGATCTGCAGGGTCTTATAGACCATCTTATCTGGGAACAGGTTATCGACTCCATATGCAACATTTAGCACATGAGATACCTGACAGAGGGGAGATGGGGAAGAGGGAGTGGGTGCAGAGACATGAAACTCCTTGAGCAAATGACCCCTGAGCATTGACTTGCTTTAAAAGCTCTTTTTGCCTTGACAGAAGAGTAAGAGAGATATTCTGTCAGCCATATTGATGACATGACACAAGCTGAATGTGACTGAGAGAGGGCAGAGGCACAGGGAGAAAGAAGGAAAGGGGAAAGAGATGGAGAGGAAAGGGTGAGGGAAGCGAGAGGGAGCGAGTGTAGGCAGGGAAGAAGACAGATGGCTCCAATTCATTTTGCAGTATCTGTCTACTCTCACTTAAATTTAGCTTACCTCAGAGGGCTAAATTCTCTCCTCCGTTACATCTCAGCGTCGCACTAATGTGCTCTGCTTTTAGACTACTTGTATCATCTAACATCCTCTTCAGCGTTAAGAGACAAGTTAGGCGTTACACTATATTTTTTATTATTGACAACAAATCCCATTAAAGGCCAAAACCAACAGTGAAATGATCCTTCTCGGAAGTATTGTGTGTGTATCAAAGTCTGAAAAATCTTATTCCGGTAAGCCACAGAGCTATATTATTGCCTAAAAAGTATTAAAAACATATCAAACACACACAGTGTGGTTTATTTTCTGTCCTGCTGCTACAGTAAATACTTCCACACTTAATATATATAAATCTGTAGCTGTAAATGGTCCCAACAGATGTACTTATTCCTCCTATAAGTAATGTTGGCTAAAAGTGAAAGTGAGCCTCGTTTTAGGGAAATTGTGAGTCTTGCCACACAAGGTAATAAGAAACACAATAATCAATGTTAATTGATTGAGTTTTTAAAATATTCCTGTATGTTCCGATTAGATACATAACAATTTTTTCATCATTACAGATATTCCTTGGTGGATAAAAGTCACCTTTGACAAACCACAGTTAATGTAGAAGGCTAACTTGTTTCCTGTAGTTGCTGCCTACTGTGGATTTTCAAAATAAAGGAAATGACATAAGGCACAATGATGATAAATAATATAATTATGTCTGCATGCTGAATGTCTGGCTTTTGACATCCACATGGAAGTTTTTGTATATGGAGAAGTGAATAGAAAGGCAAGAGTAGAGTTCAAGCAGTAGAAAATGTGCCTACAATAATCCAGACAACCAGAGAGTTGATCACTATCAAAACCACGACTACAGGAAACCAACCAAGCACCAGATGTCTACTGGATGCTGTTTTCTTTGGCTAAATCTGCCTGGAGCAACATGGCCTTTAAAAACACATTACATCAAAATTTGTAATTTTTAGAATGTGTTTTTGGTTTTATTGATATTTGATCAACCCAGCATCTAGTACAGATAGACAAACTATTGGAGGATGGCAATAGTTTGACAAAACACACTTCTGTCATTTATATACATCAGCATATGAGTTAGGTTTCTAAGCGGGTGATGCATGGTTTGTGCCGTGGTTTGCAAGGGTGCCTCCTAGCTAGAAGTAGGAATCTGTAGGTTTTCTCATGATTGTCCATAGGTGTCCTAAAAATAAGACGACTCTTCACCTTTCACTTTTTAACCAAATATCCAGTATATTCTTGCTGGGTTGGGAAATTGACATTTTACTCTCATGTAGCATCATATCTCTAACATGTCCGTTTTACAGTGAGTAGATCTGACATTCTGCCATTCTCAATGTGAGATTTACCAACAAAATACTCCACTGCAGTGTTTAAAGGCATTGTTCTACTGGTAAGAGCAGGTTTTTATAAAGTGCCTTTGGGCAGGCTGTCAAATCTCCTGAGTTTAATAGCTATCTAAGAAAAGCTGAATTTAGACAGCCAAGGTTTCATCCTAGAAACAGGAAGTGAAGGTATTCGTAATCTTTCCAATTCATCATCCTGAGACTGCACAGGCAGCAATATGCCCATGCCTGGGAGCAGCCACTGCAGAGAAGGACTAGTCACATTTCACTGATGTGGAGGAGCAGCGCTGAGACTTACTGTAATCATTTACTCCCTCTACTGTGCTAAACTGTCACTGCATGAGTCATGAAGCTCCTCTGGCTATTCGCTGGCTGCTGCTGACCCACAGGAAAGCTCAGCTACATAGCTGCCTCTAATCTCATGTCACTACACATGCTATCACAACAAAGCAAGGGCATGCCAGTCCTATTGATCCCTCTGTACTGACCTTATATCTCTGCAGGGTGTCAATGTCGTGGGCTGCATCCTGAGAGCCTGAAAAGACAGAAACAACTCGATAAGAAGGCAGACGGATGGGGCATGCATCTGCCTACCAAGTGTGTTTAAATAAAACTTCCTTTAGCATGATGATAATTCCTCAGCCATAAAACTGCTTAAACCAATTTAATTATAGAAATATTTTCAGCACACTGTGTTTATTTACACCTGTGAGAAGTAAAATGTACCATTAGTCATATTTCTTTACTGGGATGCTGTTTTTTTGAGTATAACTTGAATTTTCACAACTAAAACCAATGCCATTGAATGATCTAAAGAGTGACTTTGAGCTGTGGGGAAACATGGCAAGGTATTTTCTGGCATTTAATAGATTACAGATGATCAAACAGACCAGGAAACAGCCACTATCTCATGAAAAGGATACCTCTGACCCTATCGATATAAAGCGGTGCCAAGTTTTGCAGGGAAAGCAAAAGCTGAAGGATATCAGCAACAATATCACTTCATAAGAAAACATGCAGACACAAAACCCTTTTTGAACAGCCGCAATACCAAGCGGGGAAGATATCAGTCAGCAAAAACCAAGAGTAAAATGGCTTAAAGCTACAGAAAAAATCTGGGATAGGAATCAGATGATTTGTGTATGTAGTCACACTCGACTAGGCTTAAAAACTGCTGAAATACAGTAGATATTCAGAGTTATCTGTCACTGCAGAGAAGGAAGTGCATGATTCTTTTTGTGAGAAGAGATATTTTCATGACAATAAACCTTCATCAGCAAAATTTGGAAAGAAATAATGCAGCATAGAGTGTAGGTGGAAAACTGCATTATTATTATTATTATTATTATTATTATTATTATTATTATATACATATACATAAATTAGCAGATATATATTCACTATCACTCTCCCATGCGCAAACTCTTTTAATTGTTACTTTATTATAACTGTTTCTCACTTGTCACCACCTAAATCACTTTACTGCGTCTAAAATAAATGGAACTGATCATGTGGTGCTGTGATTTGTCCTTGAACGGGGAAACACAGACAGGGACCGAGAACAAGTCAGGGTGGATCATGGGACATTTGAATATTTAGTCAGAAACAGCAAATCGGTAAAGAAATCACTGCGTATATTTAGGCTTATAAGCAGCGCTGTGGAGTCATCCATATGGAATTACATGCAAAATAGCACAAGGAGCAAACCTGATAATTGAAAAGCATTGAAACCCATTTTGCAAATTGAGAAAGCAAATATTTAGATACCTTACATAAGTAAATGGAATACTACAAAAGTTTTGGCAATCATATACAATTTATGTACTGTGACTGTTTGCATTACTTTATTTGTATATCATGGTAATGGATTCATTAATGTGTGTATTACTTTAATGTTGCATTAGGAGATGATTTTAATTACTATGTATATATATATTAATTACTGCATATTGCCTGAAACTTTCAACTATAATAACAGACAATTGTATATCAGCAGATTTATAGTTTAAAATTAGCAAAATAGTAATTATTTAAAGCTTGAAAATAATGGTATGAAGTACAAAGTACAGTATTTGCATTCAAAAACTGTTAAGTAGAATGACCTTGAAATATAAGTACTGTAAAGTACTTGAGTAAATGTAGTCAGTTACAGGTCACCAGTGGCCCTTTCTTTACCAGTGGTGATAGCACATGCATGCATGTGATATGTGGGCTACTTAGTGTTTGTGGTGATGTTGCTTCTTTGTTCCTTTGTGTATGCCACAGGAAATGCACACATTCATTTAAAGAATATTTTTGTAGTGCCATTTTTGAGCGTTGTAAATTGTCATGCATACATTTTTCATCATGGACAGAGGAACTGTAGGAGAAAAGGCAGGTAGGATGTTAGCCCCCTTCACAGAGCTGGAGCTGAGGAAAGGGTAGTGATCACTGCAGTGGCTTTAACCTTTCCAGTCCAAGTCAGTCTTTTAACCAATGACCATTCCACTGACATATTACATCATCTGACCAAATGCTGTTGGGTTTATGAAAGTCTGCACACAAGCTTAAGAAGGATGTGACAATAACTGAAAGCAAATTACTCCAGGGTGAGCTAAGACCAAAGCAAGAAAGAAATCACAGTTAGCTTTCTAAAGCAAACCAAATCAGACTATCAGCATATGAGGGAAGCCTTTACGAGGAACACTTACAAAAACTGCTGAAGTGAAATGCAGTAAAAGAATTCTGTCCCTAATAAACTGGCTCATTCCTCAGGGTCTGGTTTTGAAAGGGAGCAAACCCCCTGGGCCAGCCTTTTCCTACGGAGCTCTGAAGTCAATTCAAAAAAGAACCAAAATCAGACAGAATAAATTAAAATATCTCCACACAAATGACAGCAGTGGAAAATATGCTGTTAACCACACAGGGGTGATTTTAATAAAGATAATCTTTAATTATAAAAAGATATTCCGCCACCCTTGCCGTTCTAGAGCCCCAGGCGGTGCCCTGTCCCTGCCTCTCTGCCAGTGGCAGGGACCAACACACTACTTACCCCGACTGATTTATTATCATTACTTGTAGTCGTGATGGAGGTGGTAAGAATGATTACTTCGGCATTTTTTCCATCACTTTCCCACCCCTTCTAATGCAACCCCCTGTTCAGACATTGTGGGACACAAACAGGTATACATATAATGATTCAGTCTTGTTTGTCTTGTATTTGTTTTGTGTCTCCTCAATGTCCTTGACCATGCTTATTGTTTTGCAGGCAATAAAGTAAAAAAAAAAAGGAAATAGCACTCCAGTTTCAACTGAGAAAGGAAATCACGCAGGGAGACAGTTAAAATAGAGCAATGATCTCTTTCCATTTGTCAAATAACTCCTCATGAAGACAGCAGTGGAAGTCTTGAGTAGCAGGAGCTGAGTAATTATGTGAGGGAGACATATGGGCAGGAAGCAGAATATGATGGAAGGACTTCCTCCAGACTTTCCAGAGTGGATTCTCAGCTTACTGTCTTCAAAGTAGCAACATTTGCACTCTTTGCATTAGCCAATCCACTTTTACGTAATGCCAAACTCATGGTGTTGAGATGCACATCTAAAGCCAAAGGACTGAGCGTGTATTTGGAAATAAGCCTGCTCCAGCCCATATGTCTCATCAGTATAGAAGGAGACGATTTAGAGTGACACATCTGTGAAAGGATGCCAGGATTTTTAGAGAAGTTTTTAAATAAGAGTCTGACAGGGGACCTTGTTCAGCGAGTATGCTAAAGAAGAGAAGACAGATGTCCATCATATTTTTAGTGGTGTGTGGCAGATGTTATTAGAAAATCAATAGACTCAATGTGCTGGTGTTATTAAAGCAGAGGTAGACATGTTTTTGCTTTAACTTATAATGAATTATTATTATTGCACAGTGTAAAAGCCAACCAAATATTAATATGGTCAACAATTAGACTGGCTCTCACCGAGAAGAGGATAGCACTTTTATTTCCTGTAGTTTTCCCCACGTAGCTGACATGATAGAAAGTGGAAACAAAGTAATGGTGGATGCAATCCGCCAAAAGAAAAAGAGCTCCATTGTTAAAAGGGAAGGGATAAGGTGAAGTGGGAGAATCACAGAAATTCATGCAGACCTAGTGAGTTGTCTGTAAACTCAAAGCAACACAACATGCCACTGGCTAAAGAAACTCAAGAACAGATGAGAACCAAAGTCATCTATCAGTCTGGAACGGGTGACAAAGCCATTTCAACGAGAAAACTGGTGGTGAACCTTCCCGGGAGAAGTCGGCCTACGAAAGTTACAACAAGAGCGCTCACAACTCATCCAGGAAGTGACAAAAGAACCCAGAACTGCAATAAATGAAATCATCGTTTAAAAAAATGTTTTTTGTATTTACTCTGGTTATCTGTGTCTAATATTAAAATTTGTTTGATGGCCTGAAACATTCTAGTGTGACAAATATGAAGGAAGTCAGGAAGGAGAGAAATACTTTCTTTCATCACTGTACATTTCCCCCGTAGCAACTGAGTGTGCCAGAGCGTCACCAACTGGTCTCCAGGCCTGTGTGTGACTGAGGTTTTGCCACTTTCATTTTTTAGTTGGCAGACTTTGCCCCAAAACCTTGAAATTAAGCTGATACTTCTTCAATTGATTTTCACTGCATTTCCATTTAGTTATTCTTGTATATCATTATTACATATTGCTGCTTATCAGTGAAAATTGTATCTGGTAGATACACACGTGTTTTTAATTTGTAAGGGAGAATCCTCCCTTAGAGCGACATGTACCATGGAAAAAAACACTGAAGATCATCACAATGAATACCCCGCACACACAGAATGACTTCTCTGCTCTTGCCTGCAGATGTTGTTGTAGATGCATTGAATCAATAATAGAAAAAAAGAGAGTCAATTTTTATTCTATAAATAATGAGATTTGGTAAAAATTTGTGTTAATCGGTTGCCATTTTTTATATTTTGATCTCCATCTTGTCTCTCAAAAACTAGAAGAGGAACAATCTTCTTTGTCTCCAGCATCAGTTGCACTACACGTGGTCATTTTTAGGTCTCCAGACAAAGGGAAGGGATTTCTCCTACAGTATGTGTGTGAGGGATTTTTCCTCAAGACTTTTTTTGGCGTTTCTTTTCAAAGATGTTTAAGGCCACGGTCAAAGAAAAATAATGTTAGTTTAAGCCCATGGCTGTAATACTACTTCTACTACTAATAATAATAGTAATAAATTGCATTTTTTGAATTATCTAAAGTAAAATGTTCAGTTTCAAGATTCCAAAGTTGCTCATATGAGATATTTCCTATATATTTTATTACCATCAGTCAAACACAAATCAGTTCAACATTGTACTTGATTGAAAGATCAAAAAGATTAGGCACTAGCACATAGCTAGTTAGCTTAGCATAAAGACTGGAAACAGGGGGATGCAGTTAGCCTTTCTACACGTTAAAAATGGAAGCCTAGCGAACTTTCTACAGTGCTAGAGACATTTTGGTTAAATGAAAAACACACAACCTGTAAGTTGGAACACTTCGAAAGACTTTAGCAGGTAGTTTATTTTACTTTTAGGATGGAGCCAGACATACTATTATACTATGACTCTTCTTTGGCTATAGCTTCATATTAAATGCATCTAAAAGGGGGAAACGAATTCCAATTCCATGACCTGACACACTGCAAGAAATATAAAATTGTAAAAGGTTTTTTTTTGTTTGCTTTTTTTAACCGATATTGTGGAGATATAGTAGCTGGTTTAAATTGGATGATATTTATGTGTATGTCAAAATATAATAACTGTCACTGGATTAGCCAGAGGACTGCAACACATTATAAATATTAGCAATATCACAGCATCACGCCAAAGATAACTGAGGGAGTCTGCACAGAGCCTTCAGAGAGGAACTCGCCTCCAGCCTGACCGGGCTGTACTGTACTCTATTTACAGAATATACAATGAAAATCTGTCATAAGAGCACTGAAAAAAACAGAGATTCTCTCACAGGCAGTTACAAAAATATCAGAGAAATATTAACACATGCCCTGTCATCCTGTACAGTGTGATAACAGGTTGATGTGACCACTGAGGTACTTTGGGGAATGAAAACAGGTTTTACTGTTTGAAGCGCATGGATCATTGTATAGAAGAGAGTCACCTCTGTTGAGCCAGACAGATGTAATATTTTATTGATCCCTGCTGAGAAACTCTCTCGTCGATTGTCTCTTGCAGTGAGGTCAAAGCGCAGCGTTAGTTACAGATGTGAACAGCACCTCAGAGCAGGGTGGGAATTCAATGTCAAGCTCAAGGACGCTTCAGGATGGATGCATGCTGACATGTGGAAAACTGCATCCTCCAGCTAAAGGGGTAAGTCAACATCTGTCATCGGACAAATTGAAAATGAACAACAATGATTTATCCATTATTAGGAATTAATAATATTAAGTCATTGCCACAGTAACTGGATCTGCACAGAGACATAAGAGTCCTGAATTAAATCTATGGGAAGATTCAGCAACAGTAAAGATGGTGGTAGAGGTATAATGTCCATGTAAAAAAAAAAGCTTTTAAATTCTTGTTTTGGGGCAAAATCACCAAAATGTTTGAGCATTTTTCTTAGACTTGACTGATGAAGAAGTTTGATCCATACAAGCATAAATCAAGTTCTTATTCGTGTCCATGTTATACCATTGACTGTATATTGAATCCTGCTATGAAAAGCCTGTGTGATGTCCAGTTGTATCACTGTGTGAAAAGCATGGCTAATATTCCAGTAAATGTACAACTATAGAGTGGGTGACATGTGTGCTGCGTCCTGCATGCTCTGTCCAGGCAGCTTCTTCGTGTAAACCACACAGAGAGTACCTCCGGAAGTGCATATGCTTCTGAAGTGGACTATTTTCTGCCGAGTGTTAGATGTGACAAAAGAGAAGCGTGGAAAATATCTGGCGCTTATTCTCCTCAAATTGTTTGTTCATGTGTGAAAACTGAGGGACGCTGCATGCTCGTATAATAACTTGTCAGTCACAACACAGCCACATGACTCAGAGTTATTCAACCCCACTGCCCTAAAGAACGCTTTAGCAAATCATTCCTACCCTTCTCTGTGAAACTGTGCAATAACTTTTCTTTCTGTGATATGTGAACACACCTGGCAGGCATAAAATTCCACACACATATTCCTGTATTATACAATCCTGCAGGTTTTTCTTTGATTTATAGTGTACATATTATTTATTAATGGAATTTCCACTATGTTTTTGCACAATCCCAGTCTTTGCACAGCTAAAGGCCCTTACTATGTGCCTGTGATGGCTTTACTTTAACTATGTTGTTTTACAGAGGTTAGCCTCACAGGAAGAAGGTCCCGGGTTTGAATCCACCATCTGACCGGGGCCATTCTGTCTTGATTTAGCATGTTCTCCCCGTGCTTCTGTGCCTTCTCTCTGGGTACTCCAGCTTCCTCCCACAGTCCAAAGACATGCAGTTAGTGGGTTAGGTTAATTGGTAATTCTAAATTGCACATATGTATGAATGTGCGTATGAATAGTCTTCTGTCTCTTTGTGTTGGCCCTGTGACAGACTGGTGACCTGTCCATGGCGTACTATGTCTCTGGCCCTATGGTAGAAGGTATGGGCTCCAGGCCCCCCATGACCCTTAATTTGATAAGCGGAAGAGAATGGATGGATGGATGTTTATTTTATTATAGACTGTACTATTTTTATTCTTTGTCCTGTTACTGTAATATAATAATTTCATTTCTATCTGTCTATGAATAGGTTTAGTAATCATCAGTCATTAATGTGCCGCCATTGAGACTTTAAACCCGTTATGAAAGTATTTAAAAGAGTAGAGTCAGTTTTTCATAGACTTCTAAAAGAATCCAACTTTTTCTCCCTTTGCTGACAGTTTCAAAGCATGTCTGTTCAAGATTCTTCCACACTAGACTCTTTTTTAAGGGGGGGGGGTGGATTTATTTTTGATAGGGACAGTGAAGACTGACAGGAAAGTGGAGGGAAGAGAGAGGGGAAGACATGCGGCAAAGGGCCACGGGTCGGACTCAAACCCGGGCCGGCCGCTCTCAGCCGTGCGGCATATGGTCACCTGCTCATTCCAGTGATCTCAACGGCGCCCCGCACTACACTCTTTTAAGACTCAGAAGCCAATAGGTGAATTCGACTGAGAAAACTGAGCAATTATGCTTGACATGATATTGACTTACCAATCACAAGATAGCCACATAACCTGTTTTATCTCTAATTTTACGCTAAACTGGATGACAATTTAGAAAATGACCATCATGCTCTATTAAATGAGTCTTGAACCTAGTGATTGAGACCACAAACCCATCAGGAAAGGGTTTACTGAGCTCACAGAAAAAGTGAGAAGTAGGGCTGTTTTTCCATAGACTTCTAGACAACTGGAATTCTTTTTGCCCCCTGCCAGCCATGGGAAAGAATACAGGTTTACGACACTTCTGCAGCTACTTTACTTGTTAGACCCAGATACTATGTCAATTTCTATTGAACCTATGCATATTGCATATTCCCAGATTCACTGTTTTCTGTTGAGGGTTACTAAAGTAGATTTGCATGCTTTAATATTTAAAATACAAAACTGCTGACACTCTGTGTAATCAGCAGACAGCGATGAGAGATTTCTGTGTTATGTTTTGTGAAAATATTGGTGCATATCAGACAATCTATATGCAGATATATCTGTGATAGGCCAATAGGCCAACTGATAATAATGCCCAACAGATATATCGATCTGGTTCCAGAATAGTGCAATCTTGTCGTGGTGGGATTAGCACAAAAACAAAAAAAAAGCAGTTGTAAGAATGGTGCTACAGGGATTACCCAGCAGGAGGAACGGTCTGACGACACCAACTTGGAGGTCCAGACTGTTATCTTCTACAAATCCACACCCATTTCCCTCCTCCAGCTCTTCAACCTGCTCCACATCTCCTGCTCCTCCATCACTCCTCCTCTCCAGCAGCTTTTTGCCTGTCACTGTAGTAACACGCGTGCACTGTTTCTTCAGGCGGTCCTTCGCAAAGCCATGGATTTCCTGAGCCAGTGAATGCATCTCAACAAAGTTTACAGGATTCGCCTGAAACAAACAAATGTATATTTAGCTGAAGCATTAAGTTTGTAATCGATTTGTTAAGTAATGGTAATGTATAGTTACACAAACTGGGCTAAAACTGTGTATGCCACAAGAAATATTAAACTAAAAGGGGGAAGGCACTGATGTCTGTAACAAGTGAAGCTGATGTCCGAATGTAAACACATCACAAGTTAGTTTCTCTACTTTTTGCACTAACCTGGTTTAAATGGACTGGATTCAATCAAAAAAAATCCGCTGAAGATTAGACCGCTGCTGCCTTAAAAAGGCTTTATGCCATCGCCGCAATAGAATCTCACATTACCACAAATTTATTTTTGTTTTAAATACAAGATAAAAATTTAAAAAACGAAACAATGCGTGAAAAAGGAAAGCGCCTGCGACTGACAGCTGAATCGGAAGCTACGTCAACATTGTGATGCGTTCGAGTGCTCAAAATAAAATAGTAAATTTGTTGGATTGATAAAGGCCTGGTTTGGCTGCGAGAAAATTACACTGCTACTTAATATTTGTATCTTAATTTAATGTATTTATTTTGATTTCAAACTAGTTCTCTTCTTATTTAGTCATGTGCCCTGTCATATCCTATTTGATTCTATTGAGTCATATACTCTTCGACTTATTTTTTTAATAGCTGCATGGAGCAGAGGTAGTGATAGTGAAACCTGCTATGATGTATGATTAGGAGATGATGGCACTAACAAAAAGGACAGGAGGTTGAACTGGAGGTGGCAGAGTTGAAGATGCCAAATTCTTTATTGGGACTGACCAGGATGGTCAGGATTTTAAAAGAAAAACAAAAAACGAGTACATCTCAGGGACAGCTCAAGTTGGAGGGTTTGGAGACAAAGTTAGAAAGGCAAGGATGAGATGGTTTTGATATTTACAGAGGAGGGGTAGTGGATATAATGGATAAAGGATGTTGAAGATGGAGATGCAAAACAGGAGGAAAAAAGTAAGA
>VUQG01003561.1:12651-42063 GCA_015106755.1 Etia nguti
AGGGTTGGTGTGACAGACCCCTATTCTACTTATTTAAACTACTTTGTTATAAGCTGTTAATTCTTAGCTGATGTAGCAAAGGAATTTGCCAACTTCTGTTATAGAAAAAAAAAAAATCTTAGCATCATCTGGAATTTATACACCAAGTGTTTAATATAAAAAATTAACGAGGGTCCGTGAACGCAGCATTAGCCAGCCTCGTTGTGAAAACCAGGACAACTCCTCATCCAGGGAACGAAAAAAAAAAAGAAAAACAGGCAGGGAGACGGTGGGGTGGAGTACAGGAAGCTGGTTGAACATGGGCGAAATTTAACCTAATAACGACATAAATTACAGTTTCCATTTCTTCCCTATTTTCACGGACCAGAGACTGCGGAGATTTGTGGAATTTTTACCGGATTGCTTTGGAGATTTAGGCGAACAGCGAGGAGAAGATGTCTCGGGGAGTGATCCAGCCCAGCCAGCAGAAACTGGCAGAAAAACTCACCATCCTCAACGACAGAGGCATCGGGATGCTGACCCGTGTTTACAATATCAAAAAGGTTCGCACACACACACGCAAGGCTGTGCCCCCCACTGATCGCATACAAGTCTTTGAACAGATTTTTTTTTTTTTTTTTTACGGACATCCCAAATTAACATCAGGGAGATATATGGGATTAGCTAGCACTCATTGCTACTCCCACGGCAAGAGCAGTTGGAGGATTTTTATCGCTTATTTTAGACATTAGGCATTATTATTATTTTACTAACTGCGTGTTTATGTGCGTCAAACGACACTTACGTTATCCATTTGGTATCCCTGGAAGCAGGTTGTGGGCACAGCTAGCTAGCTAGCTGTCGCGTTAGCTTGCGGTAAAGCTGACCATTGGATTTATAAATTGATTTTCGGTTGGACTAATCAAAATTGGAGTTGATTGTAATGGGTAGCGCGATAAACAAAAAGAACCGATAGAGCCAAACGAGCCCCTTAAATCCCTGGGCCTGCGTTAGTGGTGGAAGCTAGCTGCCGTCGTCGGCTGCTATAATGGCGGCTGCTAGCTAAGCTAACCACTGCTAATGAAGCTAGGAGTCGGGCGTCGTCTCCCCTCCACCAAGAGCCAAAACACTAAAACACCGAACTCCAGCTGCAGGCAGCCTGTTGGTTCACCCCAGTCACTGATATATACACAACCCAACTCGATGCTTTTTTCAGACCTAGTACCTAGTTTTGTTTGCTACACTAATTGCGAAAAAATGAAGCGAAAGTAACGATTAAACTCGGTTAATTGGAGGTTTGTTCGGTTGTTATTTCCTACTGATTATCGAACAAATACTTATGATACCACCAGAACCTAGTGTTTTATATATCTGCTGGTCATTGATAAACGAATGGTTTCATTTGCACCTAGCTGTATCCAGCAGGCGTTTTGCTTGGCTGCATAAATGCTGTGCAGTTTGACATCTGTCCAATAGGCTTTTCATGGGTTAATGTTAATCTTTAAAGGCACTTAATGTAAAATTATGTGCTTAAAGGAGCTGGAAAAAAAAAATTCAAAGTTAACTAAAGCTATCAAGAGATCATTCAGAAACCATCAGCATGACTTCATGTCCAAAACGGCTGTGTGTTGTGATGGAGAGATATCAGCTGAAACTAAGCTAGGGTAAAGCCGTACTTTCACATAATACCAGTTTGTACCTGCCATTTATTTAACAAGGCAAGTCATTACATTTTACATAATATATAATATAAAAAAAATATAAAAATTTCTTATTTATCTGGTTAAATGGCAGCCTGGAAAAGGTAAATCCTCTTGAGGAAATTGGGGTCTGTATAGAGAAATTTCAGGGCTGTGTTTTCCTGATCACCTTGAGAAAAGAGCTTTAGGCCTCTTGTGAAAGAGAATTTATTATTATTTTTAGAAGTTAGGGAAAGAGATTAGAATCTTGCTGTGCTTACAAAAATCTCCTTAATAATTTGATGTGGTGACAGTATAATGTCCCAAAGATGGATTACAAGAACCTTATAACAGACACTTTGTCCCCCTTTGCTTTTCAGTGTTTAATACATAGGAATAAATGGCTTATAGAGTGAAATGAAGTGTCTTGTCTCATTGAGTTGTCACTGCTGGAGAGATGACCCAGTGTAACTCCTGCCTTTATTAAAGCTTTCTGAGACTGATGTAATATTAATTAAAGTTAAACTTTAAGGCTGAAAATGCAGTAGTGGACAGAAATGATGCAAAAATGAATTATGGTTAACTTTAAAGATTTGAATATGCTAAAATATTTCATGTATAGAGTTTCTTGAAGCAAGGCAGCAACTTCCTAAGAAGCAGATTTTATCAAAACAGCCTGCTTTTCATAATTTTCCTTGTTGGTATAACACGGCTGATAACATATCAGGAGGTTGTGAAATTAAAAGAAAAACAAACTTAATTAATGTTTACCCCATCAGCTTTGTTTCACAATCATAATGATTGATTGCTGGATGGTGCATTGCTATGAATTATGGCATGGTATTATCTCTTTTTCTTTGATACAGGATGCTTTATCCTCTGCTAAAAGGAGGTGAAAGGGACACGCTGATCTCCTTTCCTTAATATTTAGAGAATCAGAATCTCACCAGCTCTTTTTATGACTGTCATGCAGGTGCTTCCTGCTCACTTTGCTCAGTTACAAATTTAACTAAGCAAAATTGACCTTTTTTGACCATAGCCTTAAAGTTTAATAGCACAACACACCCAAAAGCATCAGAAACACACCCTACTGGCATGTTATTGCCCCCTTTGTGGGTAAAGTGCCCTAAGGCTATTGCAGTTGACTACAAGCACACTTAAAAACCAAGACTAGATCAGAAGTAAAAAAAACAAACAAACTGCATTTTAGTTAACTGATATAAAAAACTAGAAATCATTTTTGTTTGTTTTTAAATTTTCCAAGACAGAAATTATGAGGAGGCTTTAGACTGGGATGTCTGTAGAATTATGAGCCATTAGTGTGCTGATGAATAAACATCAGCACACAGAATAATTCAGTAAAATAAAAATAGATACAACAAAACTATTAAACTCATGCTGAAGCTAAACTGACGCGGGGGGAAAATAACTTCAGTGCCCACATTGATACTACATCTGCTTCTTATTGCAATAGGCACAGTTATATAAGACACATTTACTAATGTTAACTGACTCTTGCTCAAGTTTTACACCAATGCTTTGTGTGTGTGGGAGGAAAAAAAAGAGTAGTGGGTCTGTTTGTGTGGGATGAGCCTTTGTTGCTTGAGTATGTATGATGAATAGAAAAAGAGGGAGCGAGTGAAAGAGGTCAGTCATATCTTAGCCAGTTTTTAACGAGTGAAGAGTAGAGTGTTAAACTGTCTGAAAGCCCATACTGTTTCCCATGTGTAGTTTGGAGGTGTCTTTCTACAGCATTTAATTTTCAAAGCATTATTTTGTTGGTCTGAAGGCACCCTCATTGTGTAAAACGCTCAGCTAAAATGCCACTGTAGTAATAAATTGCTGTGAGCATGTCTGTGAAAGTTATAACACAGTATGAGCAGTCAGACACTAAGATTTTGCTGCTGATTACTATTCTTAATACGCCCTTCCTTTCCTCCCTCCCTTCTTCCTTCCTTCCTTTTTTCTTTCTGTCTGTCCCATCATCTTCATATCTATCTATATTCAAACCTGCCCCACCATAAATCCTCTGAACATATCCACTCTAACCTGTTCATATGTTATTTTAATGCTTCATTTTACCTTGTAATATTAGAAAACGTCCTAGCATCCAGTATTAGCTGCATCCAGTATTAGCTGCATCCCAAAGCTAGAAATGAAAGAACTGGGGCAGAAGTTTGTACCGAAATCCGTGGGCTCATTCTTTTGATTTGGCTCTTTAATCTTGCAAACCCTATCAAAGTTTCCTATGATATATAATCAGTGGAGATAACTCTGTTTGCTTTGTTGTTTGGTTTCTACCTTTGGGAGATAGTATTTCATTTAAAATCACAGCAATGTTCCTATCCATTTTAAGCATATTCACTCATCACACCATCGACTATCTGCAAAAACCCTAAAATTCTCTTCCTTAATTAAGCCACCTTAATTAATCTTTGCTGAGCTGGCATTAAAGTTTTTCTTTGCTGTGCTTATCTTTCAGCCAGTGGACCTTCTAACATCAAATTACTTCTTCAGGGTATCTGTTCTTCTTAACCCCACTCACACTCAGCTAACCCCTCGTGCCCCCCACCCCCAAGCTAGTGTTAAACATATTCAGTCATCTTCCCACAAATGAATTAAGCTTAGTCCTAAAATAAGAGAAACATTCAATGAAGCATTGAAAAAACACATTTAGTCCAAGACTACACTTAATCCGTGTCTGAGGAACTTGAGTCAAAGGCCTTTAATTTATTGTGACTCTAATCAAAACTGGCCAATATGTAAGAACGCAGTTGTGTTGCTGAAATGTATAGAAAAGTCTTTAAATATCTAGAACTTTAACTCTTAGGCTGCTTTTCAGATGTCAGGTTTAAATTCGGGATGCACCAATCCGATATCTGGATCCTGTGCCGTTCTTTGTGCACGGAAGAAGCTAACGGCAAAGCGCTTGGACAGGATCGATGCGTTGGCTTCTCTCTCATATTTACTTTATTCATGTACTCTTATTTACTTTCCTTTGGTTGTGTTCTGTCAGAGACATCAGGTAAGCTAGGAGCTAGAAGGATGTTGGTGTCACTGTGGGCTGAAATCAGACTAGCACAAACAAATTAAATAAATGATGCTAATGTATTTTTAAAAAAAAATTGTGTTGTATTCATCTTTGACATGTAGTACAGTAAATTTGT
The DNA here is from genome assembly GCA_015106755.1 of Etia nguti. Taxonomy (NCBI): domain Eukaryota; kingdom Metazoa; phylum Chordata; class Actinopteri; order Cichliformes; family Cichlidae; genus Etia; species Etia nguti. The sequence goes on from VUQG01003561.1 coordinate 17,477, forward strand.
CCTTTGGTGTATTTGTCACATTTTAGTCAAGTTAGAATAAAAGTTGTTTCGTCAAACCTTGCTCATGAAATGATGATTCTCAGTCATTTTCTCACAGTGAGACATATTAACTCTGTTATCAGATTGGAACTCTGTGTGTGTTGGAAAACCTCTAAAGCCAAGGATTCCTCATCATGTTGGAAGTGGAAAAAGTTGGATTGGTGCATCCCTAGTTTAGAGTTCTTCATAAGTTATAGCTACACATCTGTGACACCATCACAATTAAACAGCATCTCTGAAACGTTACTAATGTGGTCATTCTTGCAGGACTTTTGCTTTCGGTGAAATGAAGCAGTTTTTGGGAAGATAATCCAAAATAATTGTTCCTTTCATTTGGGGGCAGAGGCATTTCAGGTTCCTGAATCCTATTTTGTTTAAACTAAAATAGCTTTGTTTTGTTTTTTAATTATATACTGGTAAAATATCAAATATTCATACAACTTAAATTTATTTAAAGTGTTATCACTTTTACCTTTCAGAAAGTTAATGCTCCTCCTTCTGTCTTTTACCACCAGCCTTTTTTCTTCCCCTTAGCTTCAAAACCTTTTTTCGGCATCAGTCTCTGCATTCTGATCCGCAAAATGTGGTTGCTTTCCTTTTGTTGCGGAGAAAATACTGAAAAGTATCGCCTGGCCATTAGCTTACCTATTGTATGGTGGCCCAGAGGGGACATTTACACATTAATGAATAACTGCTGAGGTGAAAATTTGCAGGTTGACATTTATTGAAGGGCACACCTGATTACCCGGGGCATTTTTACTCCTCATTTTTAATTTCAAGGCTACTTTATGAGATGGATAAGGCCCAAGACCTCCATAAATTTTACATGGTTTCAGTGGCATGTTGCCCCAAAGAAAATGCAGTGCAAAGTGAATTTCATCAGAGTGCTGGCAGATTTAATATTTTTTAAATTAATTCTGTTTGATTTGAAGATATAAATTCGGTTAGAGGGAGTTGGCCATTAAGGGAAGAGCCGGCAGTTTTTCAAGTGCTTCTTTTTTACTGACATGTGCTCAATGAGTGAAATTAGCTGTTTGTTTTTGATGAAAACCTGCTGACTTTTATCCCTTCATGGCATCACCTTTACATCTGTCACAGCAGACCTCAAATGCCTGGTGTCACTAAAATGTTTCCTGAGGGATTCCCCCTTTCTTTTATTTAATAGATGCTACTGGAAATGCAATCTGAATTTGTGAAAACAGAGCCCAGTATTAATTGGAATAGGCTTCAAATGAAAGTAATTTTTATTTTAAGTTTGCCAAGAAAAAAGTATTTGTATAATTTCATGATTTCTTATAGGGCTTTGTAGCCAAGCTTTGATACATAAAGACTAAAACAAACAAATCATCAAAATTCTTAACTGGCTGCATTGCAGTTGAAAATACAGCATGTTGTGTGTAAGAAAAGACTTGTATATAAATCAAAAATGTAATATTTGACCACATATTCAACATGAATAGAATGAAATACTAATAGAGCAGTGTATTTACTCTAAGCCTTAAACATGTGCAAAGACTAATGCCGAGTGTCTGTGTTCTTGTTAACACTGAGGAAACATCAAACTTGTTTATAAAAGCTTTATTAAAATTGTAATTGAAAAATGAGACCCGGGATCTTGGTATGAGCTTTGTATGGTGGTTGATAGAGATACCATAGATTATAGCTGCAGGAAAGCCAATGAAAAGTCAAAGTTAGTGTGTAGCATTAGTTAACATGCTGTATGTGTTAAACAAATGACATGTATATAATGTAATGTGTTTAAAAAGTGCTGGAAAAGGTTTGAGGCTGGTGCTTTCATGGAAATATTCACAGAGCGTGTACTCAAATGAGGAAACTTCCTACAGAACCAAAGATTGCATATAGGCTAATTTACACAAGTTACACCCATACTTTCCCTATTACCCAGACAACATGATCAAAGGATGAACTGACATGATACAGATTTCACATCTTAACTTATTGTGCACCAGTATCTTTCAGACAAGGACAAAACAGGCATTACAGTTTTTCCTGGCTCAGAATTGGCCTTTGTGTTGTTATTTTATTTAACAGAATCAATTCCTTTACCTGTAATTTGTATTATTTAAATGTATTTCATGTGGAAATACTATGTACCAGATATGTGTGCCTTTAAAAGTTAAGTTAGCACATCTGTTGTCACAGATTGCTTGTAAATACTGGTGGAGGAGAAAAAAGTATACACTGCATTTAATGTGTATTTGTCAAATCCAACCCCAGAGCTGCTTAGTAATATCGCTATCCTGATCTGTTGGATATTGTTGGAACTTGTTTGTTACAACTAACAAAATATGTGTTTTCCTTACATTAATTTATCTAAACCAGTCTGAACAAACTCACAGTTTAAGGTGTTTGAATTTTTTTGTAGCTAAAACAACACCAGAGCCATTGGTGTCCAGGAATAAGTGGATTGTCTCACACGTATCAGAGCACCACGGATGCACGGATGCAGTCAGGAAACACTGCATCGTCAGTTACTAAGCAACAGCCAGAACAGGAGTGTGGAGCAACATTATAAAACTGCAAGGCCCAACTTCAACTTCACACTTTTCTGTGCAAGACAAAAAGGCTTTCCATGCTCTTAAAATGGATGTGTTATTTTCAATGTGTTGAAGAGCGTAGGTAGGACTACTACACCTTGTGTTACTTTCAAGACAGCGTGCGTTAAAATAAGTGTTAATGTGATAACATGTTGGCGCGGCATGATTTTTGTGTTTTTATGTGCTGTGTTGAAACAAAATGCCAGAAGGGCTATCCTTAACAAACTCTCCAGCACGCAGGAAACACCTAAGCTGTTGTTTTTAAAACGTGTGTGTGTGTGTGTGTGTGTGTGTGATAGAGAGAGCATGAGTGAGTGTATGGACGAGTGATCCAGCAGTTTGCCTGGGTGGGCTCTTTGTTTTGATTTCTTCTCTTCTTCTCTCCGTTCCAATGCTTCCCCCCTCTCCTATGCAGCAAGGACAAGTTTGGAAGGTTTGCAAAATTTATCACCTTCCACTGATGAAACCCCTCCCCTTGTCACCCTTCCTCAGCTCCTTCCTCTTCCTCCTCTCCCCCTTTTCCTCGTCCTCCTCCTGGCTACCTGTACTGATCTGTTGGTCCTCTCCTTTGTGCCTCACTCCTCTTCATGTTTGAATCTGTAGTGCTGAAAGTAAGGCTGGGCTCCATTCCCTGTCAGTTTTACCAACCCACAATGTTAATTCAGTATGTTATTTATTTGCTTATGATAAAGCATTCAGGCATCCACTACATTTTTTCCCCATAAAATAAAGGCTAGATTTTTGTTGCTGGCAAAGTAGTTAACAGGTGGTTAAATCTTCACCTATGGTGTGTAAAAGTCCAGTATACATGATAAAATAACAACATAGTCCTGTATTCAATTTTATAATACACACAGTGAAAACATTTCATTTAAAAAAGCTTAAAAATATACATTATGGTGGGTCATGGATGCGTTTCATATGCAATAATAGTTGTGTAGATTAAATATTATAATAGTAGCTATGTGTTTTTCTTCTGTTTATTAATAGCAACCAGCGAAATGGAGATGCATGTAGGTAGGCGTGCCTTCTTCTGTTTATGTGGTATAATTGTAGATGGCAACATCTTGATAGTACCACCTAAAAAGTGAAATATACTTCTCACTAAAAAAAAAACTCTTCCATTTAAAAAAAAAAAAAAAAAAGTGCCCTCTGGAGCCCCGTTTGTGCAGTGCACTTAATACAGCATCGTTTTATCAGTTTGATAGAAGGATCCCCTGGCAACCACTGGTCGCTAAGGAAAAAATATTGGTTGCTGGCGGTTGTAAAGATTAAACCATATACGGTGCTGCACTAAAAACATTCACTAGCTACTGGTTGAGCAGTAGTGAAAATTGGAAATGGGGACCATTTACCTTCAAAGTAAAATTTTCTTCTTTTGAAACATGATGGTTAAAGCAGTTAGATGCTGCATTTACTTTGAAGGTGAATGTTCTCCAGGTGTTCTCAGACAAGTCTGCAACTTGCATTGCAACCACGACAGTCTCCCAGCAACCAGAGCAATCACAAAGAGGTTTTTTATGCAGCACCATCTTCACGATTGATTTCACTTGCCAACCAGTCAAGAAATACACTTGATGATTTCCCTAACAACCAGTAGTTGCTGCCGACTTAGTGGCCTTAATTATTTCTGTTAATCTGTGTGATTATGGGTGAAATCTTCATAAATTCGGTGATTTTTTATTTTATTTTATTTTTTTAGAAGTCTAATTTCTAATTGCATCACCCCAACATAAGCTTTTTTTAACATTTGCACTAGACATTAATTTTGCATTTTGATAAAGAACAAGCAAAATAATGTTAACAAATGCATTAGTATTAGAAAAAAAGATTAACACTCATGCCAGCAGGCAGTAAGCCAGTCATAGCAGGTTGGAGTAGTGCTTTAGTGGTTTCATATCACATGAGACCATCCATCCATTTTTTGGAGAACTTTTTTTGTTTCCCTTTTCCCAGCAGTTAATCCCTCCTTGTGAAAATGAAGGAGCTCACACTGAGAGCAATGACAGACGAAAATGAAATCATCTCAGGGAGGAGGTGGTTTTCAGAGACTCCGAAGGGTCACTCAGTAGGTGCCAAGCAGCATTCAAATATTGCATCGAGTAATTAGCAACTGTAATTAGTCCTCAGATGTGTGCTTCCTTGGCCCGCTGCTAAGTATCCCAGGGTCCCCTGCCATATGTCGGTCAGTGTGGGGACCCTTTGAGAAGCTCAGCTGTTTAATTGCTGCCTGGAGTGGAGAAATGATGGTGGAGGCGAGACTGAGGTCTGTTCTGGTATCCAGGCAACAGCTCCCTTACTCCTTCCTGACCACTACTGATTCTCAGCTTATTCCCATGCCCTGTCCCTTCATTCACTGCGCCCCTCCTTCCATCCATATCGCCATCAGCCCCCACCCCACCCAAACCCAGCCAACCAGCTTATTGCACTAGCCACCACCAGCACTAACAGACAGTCCCATGCCATATGAACTCTGTAAAATTTTAACTAGTATTCATGTCTTTGTTCTGTGATGCTAAGCTGCTAGTTATCCAATTATGGTCTGTTCTTCTGAAAATAAAATGGTCAATAATACCCGAAGAGTTATCCTAACTGAACCCAAATCAACACACTGTAATAATGAGACTGTATCTACAAAGACGTCTCTTTAATATACTATTATACAAGTTGAAAACTAATCAGAATTGGGGGTTTTGCATGTTTTAGCCCATTAATTGCAACTCACTTGACTTGATATTAGTGGCAAACTATCATTGAAATAATAGGAATTTGTATTAAATGTTTCAGTGTGTGTTTCCTCCCTTTTTGGGTCTTTTGAAGGCTTGTGGGAATGTTTTTGTTTTGTTTTTTTGATTAATATCCAACTTTAAAGAATCAGTATAAATGCTATGTAGAATCAAATGTATGAGCTCTAAAGTTGAAAAGTCAAACCAGAAACACGTAATTAGATTAAGTAAATTTTTTTATAGGTTATAAAAACTTAGCAGTATGTCGTTAACAGATTGATTGGCTGAATATCCATATCAGGCAGCATTGGTCCTGTTGATTGATAAAGTGCCATTTTAACCATATTGAGGACTGATGTTTGTCTGTTGTGCCAGATCCTTTGTGTGTGCTAAATGTTCAAAAATAGTGACTTTAAAAATACACACACGTGTGTCAGCACTGGCTATCACTAAATGCATAAATAATACATAATTACATACATAATTCATCTAATAAGTGTTAGACTCAGTTTAAAACTGTTAAAGTTGCTGACTATGTAGAGAGCTGTTAATGCAGTCTACAACAACTGAAAATGAATTGTCTTATGCTTTGAATTTGGGCTAAAACATGATAAAACACTGCGTTTAGGATATCATTTGATGTAGTAACTGAACAATGTCTTTTCTGCAGTTCCCCGGTGTGAGTCAGAGGGTAACTACATTACAGTTGCAGACGTAGTGACTAGTCTGTTGTTGGGTGAAGCTAGTGGTGTTGTCACCAGAGGAGTGCTGTGTTAGCAAAACCAGGCTTGTGCTTTTTGCAGTTGCATGGATTTAACAGTCACATCTTGGTTCCTTGTTCTTAACCTAGTTAAAATTCAGCCTGCCTCTCGCACACTTGAGCAGATTTTCACTTAGCCTTTGAGCATTGTCTGGCTGCTGTCTGACCTGGTGTGAGAGAGGTGGGCATAAGGAAACAAGCTGAGACTCTAGGTCCATTCTGTCATTGATGGGTATTGAAACCTTGTTGGTGTTGTGTGTTTGTGTCCAATCCCTTCATAGTGTCCACATGTGTTATGTGTTTCAGATCCTGCAGTAGTGAGTGCGTTTCAGCTGTAGAACTGTAAGAGCTAAGCATGCAGAGCAGAACTGGGTTTTGGCTTTGTCTCTAGCAAAATGCATACTGTAGTTGATTATGCTCGCTGGGTAGACTTTCCTGGATATTTTTTTTTTTTTATGTCATAGTTTTAGGGAATTAAATTTATTTGTATCTGCACCATTCTGCATTCCAAGTTGAATTTTAGAAGATGCATAATGGTAGCTTAGTGATAAGCAGCTGCTTATCACTGTTTCCTCTTTAACCCGGGGTTAAACCAGCCATAAGCTTTGACGTGATTCTGTTTTAGCTGTTGCCAGTTTTTAAATTTAAAGCGTGATTAAACTTTAAATCTTAAAAGAGAGGGCACTAATTGCCATTGTTTAAAGGCTTCAGAGTCTTAAGGCCAAACCCATTGTCAGTGATGCGGTATATTACAACACAGCTTTGAATGGAGCTACTGCTCGCTGTCTTGTGGGAGTGTCAACAAAACCTGAATCTCCAGCCTGCATTTCATCATGTTTTGATACAGAGGTTGTCAGTGTGAATTAGCATGTGTTGTTGTGTTGCGGGTTCATTTTGTACTGGCTGATGCTGGAAACCTTTCAGCGCCATGCAAACTGAAATCTGGTTTTTATGCTTGTTGCTGTTTGCAGGCCTGATGGGCCACTAGCTGTGATTTGTTCCTGCAGTGTACAAAACAGTGCATTTATAGTACAGCTAAGTGTTGCAGTTCTCATTATGGTAACTCTTTGCACTATGCACTTTTTATGGCCTCTCTAAATGTGTACTTCCACTTTCTAAACTTGAACATAAACCACGAGGAAGTGAATCCTCAGAACAAAGGGTCTGACCTCTTCTAGGATTGTTCCTCGGTGTTGGCAGCCAATAAACTTTACACATTCACTCTGTTTATGGCACATGCATGGACCACATCTTCCTCACCATTTGCTACTACACTACCCATAATGCATGAGTGCTGTTGCTTCCTGCCAGGCAGTCAGGGCAGACAATTCAACACCTGCAGAGTAAAAGATTAGAATATGAATAAGCAGAAATGTGCAGCTTTTCAGGTGCAGTGAATGAATTCTGCTCATGTAGGATAGAAAACACTCAACTGAGAAAAGGCTTTCTCTCTGACCACTTAACTCTATCTCTCTCTATCTCTCCCCCTCTCTGCGCCCTACTTTGCCATTTCTCACTTGAAGCCTCCATGTGCCTTTAAGTTCTCCCTCCTTCCCATTTTCTACCTATTTTTCTTTCTCTCTCCTGTTTCATTCCCTCTACCTGCTCATTGCTCTTCCCGTCATGTAGTGGTACTAACCACTCAGAGCCACAGTTTGACACTGAAACCATTGTTACCTGGGACTCTCAGTGGTTCTCAGCCTTATTTGTGTTGTTGACAGCTTTTGTCAAAGCTAAACTTTCAGGATTAATTGTTTGTAAACCATCACAAAACAATATTTAACAAAAATCTTAAACTGGTAATTTAACCAAATCATAATTTGCTAAGGGAGCAGCCACCAATTGCTTTCTGAAATTGTTAATCATTTATTAAAATGACTGGGGTTTGTCTTGAAGGGGACTTTAAAGGGCTGTTTAATTCATCAAATATTCATTTCAGTTAGAGTTTTAGCTTCAAAAACTATTAAAACGAGATAGTCAAAGTAAAATGATTATTATGCCGCATTCTGTTTTGCATCGATGCTTTTGTTTTATGTTTCAGCCCACCACATTTACTTTTGTCACTCCAACAAGCTCAAATTGACTCCCTGCCAGGCATATTTAGTTCAGCTCTTTCCTTCTTATTTATTTTTAGTGGAATTACAATTAAATTTCAATGAAGTCCACTTGGAAGGAAGTTTAAAATGTCTATTTACTTAAACATCTTGAGTAATCGTGTGGAATAATCATAATCTCATTACTGATCATAATAACTGTAATGCTAATTTTTACTGTAACCAGCCATAGTATTTATTATTATAATTTGTCCTTTTTAAAACATTTTTTGTAAATATGTAAACAATTAGGTCAGAATGTGTAGAAGTAATCTGTGAGCCAAAATCTCCGGCTTCATACCTTTCATATGATGTCATAGAATAGACCCTAATGTGGTCCTTTCAGGGAGACGAGTTTCAGTCATAAGTTGTCATATTTAACCCAAAACAGACTTATTTTTCTAAACTTAACTAAGTGACTACCAGACTTATCAGTGAGGAAAAACATGACATGAGGTTCATAAAGCCTGGTGGCTTATGCTACCATCACCCTGTCTCCCGAGTTAGAATCTCATATGTACTAAAATAGATATTAAAATATTACCAATTGGTAAATATGATCAATTATAATACCAAAGTTAAAATAACCATGAACTAAATTTCAATTAAAATTCTGTCAGTTATTGATTATGTGGTTATTATTCACAAAAAAGCCACTGTCCAATCAGTAGAGGCATTTTAAGTATTTATTCTATTTAAAATCTCTAATGTCTCCCCACAACTCAGCAGCTGAGAACCACTGATCAGTTCAGGCTCTTGCTCAGTTGAACCTGGTTTATCCAAACATGAAAACCGCAGACTTCCAAACTTTGTTCAGCCTGGATCTACTCTATCAATCCTTTTTTTTGGCATGTGCGTCTTCATGGAAAATAAGACTGCACATGCCACTGCATAAAGTTTGTGTGTGTGTTCGTTTTCATGTCTTAAATATGCCTCTGGTTTGGAAACACCACTGAATATATGCAGTGCTGATATTTCATTCACTCAAACGCCTCTTCCGATATCAGTCCTGGGATAAACCGGGTTTCACTATGAGCACTAAATACAACAAATTTAACATGCCATACTATGTGAAAGTGAGAAAAGGGTAAAAGAGCCAGGTTTCAGTAGCAGGACTGTACTTGTCTTTTTTTTTTTCTCTCTCTCCTCACGTTCTCTTCTCTTTTCCTCCACAGGCATGTGGCGATCCCAAGGCTAAGCCCTCCTATCTCGTCGATAAGAACTTGGAGTCTGCGGTTAAATTTATTGTCAGGAAGTTTCCTGCAGTGGAGACGCGGAATAACAACGTGAGTGTTCCTACGTTTTCTCTTATGCAAAGAGAAGTGGAAGGAAAAAGTGTCTTTTTAGCAGTATAGATGATTTGATTTGTCTCAGTTACTCCATGTTTTGAATCTAGGCTGCAGCTTTATTTTTATGCTCTCCGTATCTTCTCATTGTTGCATTTATAATTTGCTAGCTTATTGAACATTAGAAAATGGCACACATTACATGTTGTATAAGAAAATGTTAAAACATCATGTTTAGTGTTTCAAATAATTTGTACAGAATGTAAAAGCAGCTGCTAATCAGTTGCAATATTTTAAAAAAAATAAAGTAAAATTAGTATTAGAAGTATTAGTTTACAAACGAAATACTCAAGAAACATGACATGTACTTTTGCTTATTAATTTTATATAATGTTTAGAGAGAGATTCACTTGCATTACTAACTTGTTTATTTATATAAACTCTTGTCTGGCGATTGCTAAATTATGTGATATATATTTTTTATATTTTTTTGAATGCACTTGTATATTTATTTTTTCATTGAGTTTACTTCCCACTCAGGTAGCTACATCACTCTGATTTGGCGCTTCAGTAAATGTTAAGCCCATTTTTAGGCGCTTAGCAGTCAGTTTGGGAGACACCTGTAAGGTAACAGACCATTGTCCTCCCTGACACCCTGTCTCAGGCAAATTACTCTCCCCATTTATTAATTAAGCCCACGCGTGCTTTAACCTTGCATCGGATTGCTCAGCTAGCCCCCAAAAACTGCTGGAGTATTGTTGACTGCCCGTGAATCGGGTAGGTTTTCCATCTGGCTGGTGGATCTGGTTGGTTGGTTGGTTGGTTGCGTGCCGTTGTTTGTTTCCTTGCTTTTGGAAACTTTGGTCTTTTGTGGCAGATCTGGGGATTTATTTATGTATGTATGTATTTATTTATTTATTTTCCCCCACTTAGATTTATTTTATGTAAAACTTTTTAGTCATGCTACTTCACAGTTTTTTCCTATTAGAGTGTGCTTGATAATTTTACAATTTTACACAATTTTCCAAAAGACATCCCCACTTTCCCTCGGGTAGCCCTAATCCTCTTCCGTAGTCATGTGACCATTTTATGTCATTTGAGTTGGGTTTAATTCTAAAAAGAAATGGGTCAAACATAGCTGAGAAGATGGTTTCCCACAGGTTTAGTTTTGTGTGTGTGCATGTGTGTACACATTTTCTTAGAAGACTTAAAAGACTTATTTGGTGACATAGAAACTGAGAAATATAATCAGCTACCTCGCGATTATCACAACTTTCTCCGGAGCATAGAAAAGACTTCCATCATTAGTTCCAGCTCAAACAGCAAGTTCAGTTCATCTGATGGCGTGACTATATCCTTTCTACAGAAGCAGCCAAGTTACATTAAAGACTGCCACTATAGAGACCTAGCCAGGGAATCAAAATAATGAGACGAGTAGGGCAGTGACTAAACTTTCAAAATAAGAGCAAGGGGAATAACTGCTGATTACTGAGGACTTTGTTCTTTCAGACAAGTTAAATAAAAATTTAAATAAAAATGAGACAGAATATGCATGAGGATCTGTTAATATCCAGTGGTGGCTAGAAATAGGCTGGCCCCGGTAAAGACTACACTGGTGTGCTGGTAGCGTTGGGTATCCAGCATCTCTTACCACTTTGTCAGGGGTGCGCGCGCGTGTGTGTGTGTGTTTGTTTGTGTTGTTTGTTTGTTTTTTGTGTGTGTGTGTGTGTGTTTATACTGTGTGTGTAGCTAACTGCTTTATTCAGTATAACTGTGCTTAAAAATGTGTCTCTTATGTTGTTTTTCTGCTTTGTTTCTGTGTTTGTTTGTGTTCTGCATGCTAAACTTGGCTTAATCCGGACTTGTGCTTTTTGGTAAGTTTTTGTATCTAAGTTTCTGTAGCTTTTTGAGTTTAATTTAAGCACTTAAGTTTTGTAGTATTATGTATTTTTATTTGTAACTGTTTTTTGTTTGGGGTTTTTTTTGGAGGGGGGGGGGTTATTTATATATTTTTGGTTTTGTTTCTTTTTTTAAAGCTCTTTTGGAGTGTGTTTTGCTTTGCTCAGCTTTCCCTGGCAGCATTTTTATTTTCTCTTCTTCATCCTCTGAATGACTGTGTGGCTAGTTACCCACCTGGCTAGTTGGTTAGGTTTGCTTGATGACTGATCGGCTGGTGTTTGAATGACTTGCTGACTGCATGCAATAAGGAGTGTCACTGAGCAGATAATCTAAATTGTGCAGGAAAAACTGTTTTGTTATTTGTTTTTTTTAGGATTTAAAAATAAACGGTGATTGTTCCACTTTTAGTTGACTTGAGATAAATAACAGATGTTTGAACTCCTTGTTGCAGCAGCAGTGTTTCACGCTTCCTACACTTGTCATGTTTTGACCTTTTTCCACCTTTGCCTATTAGGCCAGTTCTGGTTTAGGGTGCGGTTGTGACCTCAGATTGCTCTGGAGCTGGGTTAAATTTACATACAGTATTCTTCAGTCATTTCTAGCATGTTAATACACTGCTTCTCAGGTGCTGAAGTTGGATAGTTCATGTTGATTTTTAGACTTTAAAAGATTGCTGCATCAATCTTTTAAAGGTAAACTGGGATTTGAAAACACTTCATATCCACAGCTAAAGACTCGTAACGACAAAAACAGGTTGAGGTTTTTTTTTAAGATGCTGTTGGGTTAGTGGTTTCTGCTTTGCTTATATAGGCAGATTTTACTTTGGTGAAACATTTCATTACTGCTTCTGGAAAACCTCCACACGGAAAACAAGTTATTCAAAACTTTATTCAACACATAACAAGGTGCAAAAGAAGAAAATTGATAACCAAGTTCTCCTGTATTGTGTTCCAGAAAATCATTGAGCGAAATAAGTTCTTCACCAAAGTAAAATAACTTTCATGTATATACATGGAATATAAAGTTGTTTTTTTTAAATCGTCGTAAGAATAGTTTAGCTCCAATAACTGAATTATTTAGCAGCTGTGTGTGGTTTCTGCCGCTTTGCTGTTGATTAAGTTTCAATTAATTAACTTCAAAATGAAGAAACTCAAGACCTGATGATCTCTGCGGATCCCTGAAGGGAAACTTGATAATTACATCTTTTTTAGCTGGATGGGATAGGAATATGCTGATATTTCTCCTCAGAGTTAAAAAAAAAAAATCAAATTGTCAGAGAAACATATTTCCAGAGTTAAATAGAACTTAACCAGAGGTTATTTTTTATTTAAGAGATGATTTTGATGATTTCATTTAAGAGATGTCCAAAGTCAGTCCCATCTTTTAATCATACCAGCTTCAAAAGAGTAAACGGTCCTGAGTTGCTGTATGAAATTTGTCTGTGACTACTCTGAAGGGAACACAGTCAAAGCAGTACTTAGTTACTGGAAAACCTAAGTCTCAGGTTAATGCAGCACTTCTAAAATTCACAACTTTGTGTTCTTTGCTATGTGGTTTTATAGCAACAGCTGGCCCAGCTGCAGAAGGAGAAGTCAGAGATTCTGAAGAACCTGGCTCTCTATTATTTTACCTTCGTCGATGTCATGGAATTCAAGGTGGGGAAAAACACGGTGGCACTCACGTGAAGGACACGTTTTTTTTTTTTACTCTGGTGATTCTAATGAAAACACTTCTCTTCGCTCCATCAACAGGATCATGTGTGTGAGCTGCTGAACACCATTGATGCCTGCCAGGTCTTCTTTGACATTGTAAGCAAATATATTTTTATTTATCTTTTTTAAAGAATGTGTCACATGTAACAGGACAGGGTTTTAACACTTCAGAAAACATAGAAAGAAGCCTAGAAAAAGGAAGAATTACCCACTAGAACTTGCAAAGTTCTGTAATGGATCAAAGACTCCCTTTTCCTAGAGACTGAAAATGGGGCCCAAAGGAGGAGCGAGACTCTAGATTCCACTCAGAAGTCTTAAATTACAATAAGCTGTAAGGTTATTGAGGATTTCTTTTTCCCCCTGACGACTTCTAGAGTTAAGTCCTGTTAAAACCATGAATTGAAATCTTTCTCCTTTGCTTGCCTCATCATGTTTCAGAAATGAAGAATCCTAAAGAGATTCTCTCCTCCCCTTTCTTTCCTCTATTTTTTTCATTCTTCCTCATTCCCTGAGCATTCCAGAGCCACAGAAGTATTTATGAATATGTTTTACCTCCAGCAAGGAGGTTATATGATTGGTTCAGTTTTTCTGTTTGCATGAAAATTTTACCACTGGGATGGGTTTGGTCTGGGAGATTTCCTGGGAGTAAACCCGCACTGGGATTTAGAATCTTTGAAAAGGATTCTTTACCTTTGTGAATTAGAGCATAATTGCACATTTTGTGTCATACTTTAAAAGATATGTCAAAGTGAAAGAATTTGGAAGATATCATCTTGATGTCCTTGAAAATATTACAGACTAAACTGGATCCAGATCACTTCCACATGTATAAACTCAATTTATACATACTTTAGAGCAGGAGTGGGTAATTAAAATTCCACAGGGCCCACATGAGAATCGGGTACTGTTGTGGAGGGCCACTCCAATAAGCTGAACTCAATTCTGCTCAATGTTAATTTTATCTCTTAAAAAACGTATTGGTGCTGTTCTCCACAACAGTCCCAGTATCCCACATGGCCTCTTGGGAAAATTAATTGCCTACCACTCCTTTAGAGGAAGTGTTCAGTCTTGATGAAGGTATATAGTCTCTTGTTTCTGTGTAATCGCTGCCTTTCTTGTTGTTTTCTTCATGTAATGACACACCTGTGTTCCCCCGTCAGACGGTGAATTTTGACCTGACTAAGAACTACCTGGATCTGGTGGTAACATACACTACTCTGATGATAATACTTTCTCGCATAGAGGAGAGGAAAGCCATCATAGGGCTTTACAACTATGCCCATGAGATGACGCATGGAGCCAGGTAAATGAGGCAGACATGCAAAAGTTGGATTGATGTGAGAAGTTTCCACACTACTAGAGACATTATAGCAACATAAACCTCAGCTCTTAGTAAAACAGTTACTGAGACTACTTCTGTGTGTTGCTGCAGTGACCGGGAGTACCCCAGGTTGGGCCAGATGATTGTGGATTATGAGAACCCTTTGAAGAAGATGATGGAGGAGTTCGTTCCACATGGAAAGGTGGGAGAATTGTTTGTGCATTGTGAAATGTAGGTTTTTAACATTGTACAAATGCAAGATAGTTGATACAAAGAGATTTTGGTCTGCAAGATCTATACTAAAACTTGGAAAAAGGCTTCTGTAAAGGAACCTGTCTATTCTATTCATCCGTGTAGATCACTTGTGTATACACCTGTAGCTGTACTGTATAATAATCGTGATGTCAGTACTGATCAAAATAATCAGTGGTTTGTTTTTTCCCTGATCAATAGTCCTGGTATATGCACAATGATCTACAGTGTTTACAGATACTCGTGCTTTTATTGGTTAGTGTTGTTTTTGAATGGGGTTCAGTTGCCATAGCATTTCAAGTTCCTCGCTGAGCTTAGTCCATGTGGCATATTGTCCACAAAGACACAGACTTCTACTTTTCAAATGATGCGTGAATTGTGCTTGAGCGGGAAATCTACGTTGTGACTTCCGTCATAACTGGAAACTCGTTTTTTGCCCTACGCCGTAACCTTTTCCGTAACCTGACGTGCGCCTCATGTTGGGTCGACACAGCTTGCAGCGACTCGAATGGTGTAGAAGGTTACAGCGTAGGGTTGGGGAGAGTTTCCGGTTAAGATAAAAAAATTAGGACATTGATTTCCTGCAGAAGTCTAAATCAAGCTTGAGATTTGAAATACACTTAATTGAAAACAAAGAAGATGGTTTAACAACTTTCATGACTTTAACAACAGTAAACTGCAGTACTTGCTATACTATTGTGCAAATGTAGGATTTGAGAGGTTTTTTTTGTTCAAGTTCCAAGTTTGCGTACAGTAGCTCTGAAATTGCTGCTTATTTAGTTTCAAAAGTCAGTTTTTACAGAAAATATTTCATCCGTCTCTCCTCCTGCAGTCCCTGTCAGACGCGTTGGTCAGCCTTCAGATGGTCTATCCCAGGAGGAATCTGTCAGCTGACCAGTGGAGGAACGCCCAGCTGCTTTCTCTCATCTCTGCTCCCTCCACAATGCTCAATCCTGCTCAGTCTGACACTGTTAGTATCCCAACTGACTGGATTGAAATAATCTGTACCATCTGAATGATCATTTAAGGCTTTTCAATAATCTATTAACCTGTTCTGTGTAGGCTTTTGATGTCAGAGCTTCTTTGTGCAAAGTGATTCAGCTGGGAAAAAAACAGAATTCAACTGTGTGTCTCTGTCTTTAGATGCCCTGTGAATACCTGTCACTGGACACGATGGAAAAGTGGATTGTTTGTAAGTAGTGTAGAAACCAAGTCGAATCTAGTGCTCTGATCATGTGAATTGGGTGCCAGATGATCAAAAGGCTTCTGTCTGCAGTTAGCTCTGTATTTCTCTCCGTTCTCTCTGCAGTTGGTTTCATCCTGTGTCATGCGGCGCTGAATAGCGACGCAGCAGCGCTGTCTTTGTGGAAGTTGGCTCTGCAGAGCTCCACCTGTCTCTGTCTGTTCAGGGATGAAGTTTTCCACATCCACAAGGCTGCTGAGGACCTTTTTGTGAACATCAGAGGGTATGGGAATTTGTCTATGTGGACACAGGCAGGCACTCGTTAACTGGTGCACAATCACACAAACTGTGATCATGTCTCCTTTTTTTACTTGAGTTTTTTCACTTTGATATGATTGTTGAATATCTTTTTGTGGTTTGAATTTTTTATTGAGGAATTTGAAGATTTGATTGACATTTTCTGTCTCAGTGTTCCCATTTTGCTCTTTTTAAAGCATCTCTTCCTCACGTGTGTTTTGCAGGTACAACAAACGCATCAATGACATCAGGGAGTGCAAAGAACAGGCCCTGTCTCATGCGTATGTATAACCTTGTTTCATACTCTCTCATACAAACATAAAAAACACTCACATTTTATATATTTTTTCCACTGCCCCTGTTTTCTATATTATTAATTTATGTTTCTGGTCTTTTATTTAAATATTTTAACTGTCATTTTAGCTTTTGCTTCTACCCTCTCTCAGGAAGCTTCACTGTGAAACATCACCTTTTTCTCTGTATCCTTCTTTATTTTTTCCTCCCGTTTTATCCTCTATTCGTCGTCTTCCCCCCATGTCTCAACTCTGCTTTTATCCTCATTACTTATTCCGTCTTCCCCTTTCATCTTCATTCTTATTCTTCTGCTGTCACTCTCATCTACTTACTTTTTGTCCTCCAGTGGGATTGTCCTAAAAGTGTCAGAATACCATTTAATCACAATGCTTTGTATGTTTTGATGCACTGCTCTGACTTCCTCTGTCTGTCTGGCTGCCTACAGAGGCTCCATGCACAGAGAGAGACGCAAGTTCCTCAGATCAGCTCTGAAAGAGTTGGCCACTGTTTTAGCCGACCAACCTGGACTGCTTGGTCCAAAGGTAATATAAAAAACCACTGCAAATAACCCTCTGTTCAGTTGTAAACATAGACTTTCTGTTTCTGATTTAAACCTTCATTCTTTCAGCAGGAGATGACTTCTTTTTTGTTACAAAAACAAGTTGGGTTTTATGCAAGTCCAGGGGGAAATATCCTCTAATTCATTTGATCTATGACCTTATCACTGGTGTTTATTGTCTCAATCCCTATTTTGAAGTTGTGTTGAATACAACATGATCTTTATATTGTAAATCATGGTCCATATTACTGTCATGACTGATTGTAAGGCAGGACATGATTAAGGCCAGGCCTGCCTTGCTAGTGAGGCTTCAAAAACACTAAACTGGTAAACACATTCAGCTCAGACTTCAAAAAGTGGTCTTTGCAAAACAATGGTTCATTTCACAGTGGCTCACATAACATAAAAACAAGTCCATCTCAAACGAAAGGGGCTGCAACCTGATGAGTCATAAAAAGCTGCCTTAAATACTACAGTATCACCTGTTTAGTTGCCTTTTGTTGTTCGGGATGTTTGCTATTGTTTTAATTGACCAAAACTCATTAGGTAGACCTAAACTGACTTCTAATTAATTTAGTTTAATTAATTAATTAAATCAGATGTTGTGTACAGATCTTGAGAGGTCACCACAAACCATAGTTAGAATAGTGTTAGTTCAGGCAAGCTACAAAGCCACCCTCATTCAGCCATTTTAATGTCCTCTACGGAGCAGGTTGGCTTTTACAGAGATTGCCTCACATCTACAAGTTGCTTTGCCATCATCCTTTCCATGCTCTTAGACTTTACTGATGTCATGTCTGCTGCCATTGATGTTTTTAGTTCTGTACAGGGTGGTTTTCCTGTTGCTTTACGTTTATCCAGCTTTTCATGTATATGCGTGGGAGAACAGAGAGATCCCAGAACAGATCCCTCTAAATATAAAACTAAGATGGAGTGAAATAACCTTTGTTTTCATTATAGCTGAAATTCAGACAAGATAAACAGAATAGGTAAAAGAGTACAACAGATTATATACAACATGCTACCACTATAACATGTCTTTTAGATTATGAATCATTTAGATTCTTTACCAGCCCAATTCTTCTAGTGGAACTCGATGTAGTATATGGCACCAGTAGACGCAAAGACATTCATAAAGTATCAGATTGTATTCAGAGATTCAGAAAGCAGATGCTGCCAGCTTCTCTCTCACCATTTCCCTCCAAATTTCTGGTCTGCTAGGCGCTGTTTGTGTTCATGGCGCTGTCGTTCGCCCGTGATGAGATCATCTGGCTGCTTCGACACGCAGACAACATCCAGAAGAAAAGCACAGATGATTTCATAGACAAGTAAGCATGGACAAGTGTGTTTGTGTACACGTGTCATGTCTGGATAAACACACTTGCGTCTTCACACCTGCTTGTTGTGCACTCAGCCACTCGTGTTTCTTTAGTTGCTAATGTGTGTATGTGTGTTTTCCAGACACATAGCTGAGCTGATCTTCTACATGGAGGAGCTCAGAGCTCATGTCAGGAAGTATGGCCCTGTGATGCAGCGATACTACGTCCAGTACCTGTCTGGGTTTGATGCTGTGGTGCTGAATGAACTGGTTCAGGTGGGAACACACGTATAAAAATACAAGCTCTTAAAACTAAGCACTCTTACTGCATTCAGTCACATTTAATCTGATATTGCTTTCCTCCTAAAAAACGGTGTTATTGAGTTGGTGTCACCATCCAGCATGGCTGTGAGACTGCTTGTGTCAGGATATAGGACTTACATTTATTGTAAATATTGTAAATGAATTTTAAAAGCATCTTTTTAAAATATTAATGTAAAAAATCAACATTTTTATGGTTTCTGTAATCCTTTACACACTTCTTAATGAACTCTATTATTTATTTAACATTTTTGTCATATTTAATCTATCTAATCTGAATCTATACAATCCTGTCTAATCAAGCTCCTTTCTGTTTTATTTTAAAGAACCTATCTGTGTGTCCAGAGGATGAATCTATAATCATGTCTTCATTTGTCAACACAATGACTTCTCTCAGTGTTAAACAAGGTAAGACTTTGTTAAATGGAAGATCAGGAGCAATACCAGGACGAGTCGGTTTTTTTTGTTTTTTTTGCAGTTGCACTAGATCGTGGCAGTATTGATTATAGTACACATAATAATAATTAAAGTTACTAAAATACTGAGTGTGATTTGTGTGTTTCAGTGGAGGATGGAGAAGTGTTTGACTTCAGAGGCATGAGACTGGATTGGTTCAGACTGCAGGTATAAACACAACTCTTAAACACAAACACTAAGTCTTTCAAGCATAACATAGTTTCCTTGACTATTAAAATATAATAAAATATTTAATGTAATATTAACGGTGCTGTTCAGTAAGTCGGGGTAGTGCAATATGTAACAATAAAGAACTTGGATTTGTCTTTTATGCCCTGCTTGTACTGTTATTCCTCTCTCTAGGCCTACACAAGTGTCTCTAAAGCCAGTCTCGGTTTAGCCGATCACAAGGAGCTCGGTAAAATGATGAACACCATCATCTTCCACACAAAGATGGTGGATTCTCTGGTGGAGATGCTTGTGGAGACATCAGACCTGTCTATTTTCTGGTGAGACACTCATGTGAAACTCAGATCCAAGTCCTTTGCATAATTCAGACATAATTTGAAATATGTGTATTTTCCTTGTGTGTTCTTGTGTGTAGCTTCTACAGCCGTGCATTTGAAAAGATGTTTCAGCAGTGCTTGGAGCTTCCCTCCCAGAGCCGCCACTCCATCTGTTTCCCTCTGCTTTGCACACACTTCATGTCCTGTACACATGAGCTCTGTCCCGAGGAGGTAAATGCATACATGCATACAAAGACCCAGTTTGTGTGATATTCTTTTTAATTTTACATAATGGGAAATTGGAATATGTGGCCTGTAGATGGGGAGATGAGGACATTTGAAAGTTTCCCAAGTATGAATATCTGTGGGTTGAACAGAAGGTACAGAGGAAGGGGGATAGATGGGGAGATGTAATGAAAGGGGGTGGATACAATGAAGTCAAATCCATAGAGAGGCCAATAAATCCACCTAGACACATTTTCTTCTTTTTAAAAGTAATCTAGGAATAGTTTGATGTACATCCATTGCTGCACTTCAAATAGGATCTCCTAATGGCTAATTCTGTATATGTTTGATGGTATCAGTTGGTCAAAATGTCAGCAGCAAATATAAGTTAACCAAATGGGTACATTTTTGTAACTTTTAGAAAATTTTCCCAATATAAAAATTTGGAGTCTTTGACTTCCCAGTTTTAATCCAATTTCACACTCAAATGATTTAAATTTTCTAAAATTAAAGGGGGAAAAAAGAAAAACATGGAAGAACAAGAAACTTGAAGGACACCGTCAGTAATAAATACACTTGTTATTGGAACCAGCAGACATTTGGGCTTTCTCTTTTTTTTTTTTTTATACCCATCTAAAATGCATCTAAAAAGGCACCCCACAGTAACTGTTTTGGTCTTTTTGGTACAGATTCTACAAAATTCAATACAATTTTTATCATTGACTGACAGCCCGCTTTCCCCTCTGAGCCCAGACGTCAGGCGTGATATGTGTGATGATTATGCTGTTTTGATAATGATTTCACTTTGAGTCTTTTTGTCTCTTCCTACGCTCCTCCTCAGCGTCACCACATAGGGGACCGAAGCCTGTCATTGTGCAACATGTTTTTGGACGAAATGGCCAAACAGGCCAGAAACCTGATCACCGACATCTGCACCGAGCAGTGTACACTCAGTGACCAGGTAGGAACACAAACCCAACTGTTTACAGGGACAGTTTGACATTTGTAGCTTGAATACAAATGCAAAAAATTACTGACCAGACTGACAGTGATACAAGTTAACATCCTACATCAGCCAACCCCTCCAACACCCTCCTTTTGAATGCTGGTTGGATTCTGACAGAGTTTATTGAGCATGAAAATCAATTCAAAGGTAAACTGTCCCATTCATTTGATTTAATCTATACTTAAACTACTGTCAGGCTTTCCACTTGGAAAAAAACAGCAGGACTACTTTTGTTCAGACTTCCACACAAGAGGAGAGACCAGGGAGACGGAGAAATACATCTGAGAGTTTATTTCTGTCTTCCAGTATGAAAAAAATACTTTTTTCAAGGTCGAATCAGGCTGTGTAAAATATTTTGCCACATGTAATTGCTGCATGTCGATTCAGTTGTAAATGGTCCCTTTTTTGGCCATGAAGAAATTAATTGCTGGCTAATAAATGTAGAAACACTAATATATTTTGTTGATAATTTTGCTATGATGTAAATTTGACCCAGTACTGAAATAGATTAAGAATTTTTCTCATATTAACCAACACTTTGCCATCAATACCCAGAGCATAAAATGATGTTCTCCCATATTAATTTTTAGTCATTTGTTGAAGCTTGTTGTTAAAAGCTCCTTAAATATGTCTGTCAGTCTCCTGGTTTAACTGCTTAAGAAAGATTACAATGTTCTTCCTTTTTTTTTTTTTTGGTCTTCAACATGAGATGAAATATACCTAATTTATCCCAAAACTTCAGAAATTCCACAACCTTACTTAGATAAAGTGCAATAGCTAAAACAAAATAAGAGCTAGGCAAAACAAAATAAGTCTATAAGGTAAAACGTAGTCAGTAGCAAAGATTTCAGTTAAATGGGGGGAAAAACAAGGAGCTCAATAAGTAAAATTTTAAATAAATTCATTGTACAAATCTGAATATAAAACAATAACGATTCTTTAAACAAGTAAAAAGGGCTCATGTAAATCAAAAGAGCACAGTAAGACAAAGTAACAGTGGCTTAATGATTTTTGTACCTTTTTTATTTTTAAATTAGCTGCTTCCCAAGCACTGCGCAAAAACTATCAGCCAAGCTGTGAACAAGAAGAGCAAGAAGGCGACGGGGAAGAAAGGCGAGCCGGAGAGGGAGAAACCAGGCGTGGAGAGCATGAGGAAGAACAGACTGCTGGTCACCAAGTTAGTACAAAAAGAAGGAAGATGTGAATGTTTGCTTCTGAAGGATCTGCAGAGCCACAGTCTGTCTCTGTCTGTTCTCAGGCTCAGCTTATTCTTTATGCTTCTTTTAAAAACTCATTACTGTTGAGTGTGTTTTAATTATAGTGATCTGTAATTGTTTATAGATTAATAAGTATCCATCTTTGTTCATGCAGTAAAAATGAAAAAGGTAATATTTATTTATTTCTCTTATAAATAGTTGAAATATTATTTTTTTAACACATCAAATCTGGCTGTTATTGTTTTGAACCCTCCACCATGTTGTTGTCACCGTTTCCCAGATGTGTCAGTGCGTTCCAATTAAGTTTTTATATTTTCAACTACATATATCTATACTCCCATCATTTTAAGTGTCATAGTTTTGCTCTCCTTTATTGGTTTTATTGGTATTTTTGTTGCTTGTTTTCTCTGCACAGATCAGGTTTTAATCATATCTGTTGTTTTTGCCCACCCCACCCCCAGTCTGGATAAACTCCACACAGCCTTATCTGAACTCTGCTTCTCCATCAACTACGTTCCCAACCTGATTGTGTGGGAGCACACGTTCACACCGAGGGAGTACCTCACCTCGCACCTGGAGATCCGATTTACCAAGTAAATAAGCACGCACGCATGCTTTTATGGTTAAGGTGTATAATTACAGATAAATTTTGTCCAATTTAGAGTTGTATCTGTCGACCTCGCAGCCCAACTAATGCTGCTCTTCACCACCTCTGTGTTAATTAAATACTACACATACAGCTTTCAGTGAATAGGAAAAAGTACAAATTACTACCTTATCATGACATGACAGTAATTATTAAGCAGTGCACAGTCCAGAGGTTGTGCTTTAAGCAGTTATTTAGAAGCAGATTAATTGAGCAGTTTAGGTGTAAACAGCTTTGGTGTTTCAGAATGGAAAGTTAGGGGATTGCAGCTTTATGATAGTTCAAATTAAGGTAATTAAAATAAGTTGTGCGATTTTTGTGAGGTTTAAAAGTGCTCTTACTAAATTTACTTCAACTTAGGCATGTCATATTGACCTCTGATCATGTCCAGGTCCATAGTGGGGATGACCATGTACAACCAGGCTACTCAGGAGATAGCCAAGCCCAGCGAGCTGCTGACGAGCGTCCGAGCCTACATGACCGTGCTGCAGTCCATAGAGAACTACGTCACCATCGACATCACACGAGTCTTCAACAACGTCCTCCTGCAGCAGACGCAGCACTTGGACAGTCACGGAGAGCCCACCATCACCAGTTTATACACAAACTGGTGTGTTGATTTTTTAGCAATTCTCCAAAAACGTTGTTAATAAAATACCCCAAAAATGATACAGCAAAGAATTTTGAGGAGGAAATAAACAACAAACAGCACAAATAACTGACTAGACTTTTCTCAGTAGTTTCAGATGATTGTTGTTTTGTATTTTTTAATCAGAGCCATTTCTATTCTCCTCACTGCCAGCTCCATATCTTTATTCTTGGACTCTACTACAGTAGCTTTTTTCGGGGCCTTAATTCAGCCTCTCTGTTTACCTTCTGTCTGAAATGAACAGTTTTGAGCGCACCCTGCCTTTAACTCCAACTTTCTTCTGAAAAGTTAGTTTAGTTAGATTAAAATTTAATTTATTATAAAATTTAGAAAGATGCGCTATTTGAATGGAGGACCAAATAAGCACATCCACACCAGTGAGGGGTAAGTCCTCTACCCAAAACGAGCAGAAAACCAAATAAAAAATTTAATGGTTTGCAAACTCAGTGGCTACAGTTTTACTTATTTATAATACCCCATAGAACTTAATGGAGCTCTGATTTTTTTATTTATTTATTTTTTTTTCTCTTCTGAGGACCAAGCATGTAACCTATACTGAGACAGCATCCTGTGTGCTTTTGTAGGTACTTGGAAACGTTGCTCCGCCAGGTCAGTAACGGACACATCGCCTACTTCCCTGCCATGAAGGCTTTTGTCAACCTTCCCACTGAGAACGAACTGACTTTCAATGCTGAAGAATATTCTGATATCTCCGGTACAAACACTCAAAAGATTTTTTTACTCATACAAACACACTTTGTGCATGAAAGTGTTAGTAACTTAGTATTTATGACGAAAAACAATAAATCTGCTATAGAAGAGAAACCGTAATGTGGGGTTATGTTATGTCTCATTTGTATAGCTGTCTGTATTTTTCTGCTGAAAGTTAATTGAGTGTGTTTATGTTTTGCTTTTTCCACAGAGATGCGTTCCCTGTCAGAGCTCTTGGGCCCGTACGGTATGAAGTTTCTTAGTGAGAGCCTGATGTGGCACATCTCATCTCAGGTTGCTGAGCTGAAGGTATGAACATACCCACAATCATAAAGATTTACTCACATATTTAAAAATAATAATGATAATCATAAAAACTGTTATACCAAGTCGTACAGGTGATATTATGAGTCGAAGAGTTTTATTCAGACGAGTGATTTCTTTTACCTTACCTGTTGCGTGTCTGATTTTTTTTCTTTTTTTTTTTTTTTTTTCTTTTTTTTTCATTTTTTCATTTATTAATTTTTTTTTTTTATATTTTTAATTTTTTTTT
>VUQG01003564.1:0-12393 GCA_015106755.1 Etia nguti
CAACAAAACGCAACATTAAAAAGCTATTATCAGAAAAAAGAACATTTTGGCAGATATATGGCGGAGGGCAGATCTCGCCATATGTTTGCGGAGATGGGGACAACAAGTCAGGTAGTAATTATCAATCATCATCAGGAGAAACTGTCAAAAACGCTAGGCCGGGCACGCTCTGACTAGTGTTGCCATGGAGACAAGCCCACATCCCTGTAAGTGTGTGTTTACCAGGACATTAAAAATACTCTCCCATATTTTTATCTCACACTTATAAAATCATGTAAATCGTTCTCTTGGCTTGCAGAGTCATGAGGGCTCAATGTGTGTGTGCTTGTGTGTGTGTGTATAAAAGATTTCCTGGCAAGTCTCAGGAGATTTTTAAGGGATAAAACTGAGGAAAAAAAATTCAGTTAAGGTTATGGGTTTTGGTGGTACACCAATTTCCCTGTCTTTGGGTTTTGGCATTTTAGGGGTTACAATTAGCAGATGTAAATGGAATATTCTCACCATAGTAATGAAAAAAGAAAATGTGTGTATGTGTGTGTATTTGCCAGTAATGAGCTCATTTCTGCAACCATACTGTTGCTGTACACAGACTCTCTATTCAGACTGTCACTATTCATATTCCTCAGCATAGGAGAGAGGACATTCTCCCAAACCATCATGACTTTGTCAGTTTAAATTTTACATATTTCATTCACTCTTTTGCATAGCCTACTTCAGTTCCCCCCCTTTACATGCACTGCATGCCTTCAAATCAAATGTCACTACTTGCTACACAGTCTATTCATTCCCAGAACAGTGCAAGTGTGACTTTTCGCAGAATCACACATGAGGAATGTTTCTGGAGCATTTCCAAGCATTTCTATCGACAGTGGTTCCTTCAGATGACACTTTTCATGTGAACTCAATCCATTACCCTTTAGAAATCTGGATTTATTTTCACTTAAAGCCAGCTCTGAAAATTAAATACATAAGCAAGTAAACATAAAAGCAATTTAGGGGAAACTGGTGTAAGTGCAATATGAATTTTCCTGCTTTATTATGGCAGTCATTTGGAAAAAAAAAGGAGTAGTGTTCTTAATTCATTATTTGTGCGCCGTTGTGCATGCTCCCCCTGGGGAGAAGCAACATTACTCTTTCATCAGATCAAATGAAGCGAAGCCGTGCCGTTCCAGGAAGAGCCAATTAAACAGTTCAAAGAAGTTTATTATTGCGATGGATTATGAAATCATTCTCATCGGATTCATTGGGGTGTGTGTTTCAACAGGGGTGTGAATGTGTGTACTTTAGCACTGCGCAAACTCATAAAGGCTGTCGACTCAAGCTTTCCATTTACAAAGTAAATAGGGAATTATGTTACAGTGTTACATGTTTTACAAGGGAAATCTCACAAACTTAATTTATAGTCAAAATAAGCCGTAATTACAGGAAGAAACTCATTCCTTCTCATTTCTTCCTTCACTCTTTCCTTTTTCTCTTTCATTTTATCCACCTCATGTGATTGCCTCATGATGGCAGCGTCACCTGTTAAGTACTTATTAACAGTGGGTTTAATCTTAACCCAGAGCCCCTGACTGACACAGACACTGAGGAATGCAATGACCTCTGACCCTGGTGAACCAAATAATTTGATTTATTTCAAGATTTATTTTATGCA
Source organism: Etia nguti (assembly GCA_015106755.1). Taxonomy (NCBI): domain Eukaryota; kingdom Metazoa; phylum Chordata; class Actinopteri; order Cichliformes; family Cichlidae; genus Etia; species Etia nguti. The sequence continues at coordinate 1,655 of VUQG01003564.1, forward strand.
TAGTATATATGAAAAAAGAACTGATATTGGCTCAAATCCAGCAAAGCACAATGTCTTTCTGGTCTTTCTGTGCTGATTTAAACTGTAATAAGTCATAACGCTGTTTTTCTGTCAGGACAAAAACACTACAGCACAATAAAAGCTGTAAATATCTGACAAGTGAACATGTCACCTCAGCTTTTTACTGTGCCAAAGTGTTGGCAAGAGCTCTTAATGGCCATTGTTCCAGGAGAGGAAATTAAAAAAATAAATCCCTTTTTGCAAAGAAATGTTAAGAGGACGCAGAGGGACTGCCCCAAATACACACACCCCTGTTGTTCCAAGAGTGGCAAATGTAAAACAGAGTCAAAGTTACATAATGTGGAGGATTTGCTAAAAACGGGATAACCTTCAAACGCTTCCACATCATTGATACTGACAGACTGCAGCAACAACTCAGTAGGAGTGGGGCTCTAAAAAAAAAATACAGTATTTCAATTTGGCTTTTGGAGGGAGATAGACAGAGGGAGGGAAGGGGGGAGGGAAAGAGAAAGAGAGGGAGAGATGAAAGCGAGCAGTGGATAAGCTTCAAGGCTTATCCTATTCATTACTGGAGGAAAAAAAAAATCGTAGCATCGACCTATAAATAAATGAATGCCAGGATAAACACGAAGCCCATACATCAATAAAACATATGTATTCTAATAGATCACGCTCTAGTTACACTTGATGGGATCGAGTCAGCCAATGAGCCCAATCATAGGGACTTTATCATTCTGCAAAGCTACGCAGCATTAGGCCATGGTGATTATAAATAATCATCATTCTCATAACAAAATAGACCAATGGATACTTTCATCTTTGTTCTCTTTTTGTTTTCCTTGTTTATATGCTACTGTGTTTTAGGCATTCAAATTAATTCTAAAATCTACAAACAAACAAAGAAAAGGAAAAACAGGACAAGTTGTCGCCTCTCTTTGTATTTTCTGTTTAGTAAATAGTTGCATATTCATAGGAAAAAAATTAACACATTTGTAAACAAATGTCTAAAACAGCACCCAGCACCGCCTCTGTTTAAGCACTCTCCTTTCCAAGAAACATCTGGGTCACTTTGAAAAAAAAAAAAAAGAAAGGAAAAAAAAATCTGGAAACATCAATCACATTCACCACATAGTGTATAATCCTCACTTTGCTGCCGTCATGTATCAGCGGTGTAACAATGATTTTTGACATCACTTAAAGTTACACAAGCCTTTTTTTTTAGGGAAACAGCTGGCAACAAGTCTCTACCTACACAGAGATATTGAACACTTAAACCCGACTAAAAGGCTGCGTTCAGGACGTGTTTCCACACCAGAGTCTGACTCTGTAAACAGCGTTTTCAGTTACACGTATGAGTCAGACTTGCTGACCCCAGGTTGCAACATGCTATTCTGTACATTTTTATTAGGGAAATTCAGAAGTTGTATCACACCTCACATCTGGCGTTTAATGAAAATCTGACTCTCAGTGTGTTGTTTTATCACATTTGACACATGTATAAACCGACTTATCAATTGAGCCATTACGAATGAGGTCAAGCTAACCTCTTTATCTCAAGTGTAACGTAATTAATAAAATGCTTTGAATTTTATTTAAGAAAAAAAAAGTTTTAAAAAAAGTTTATGAATTAAAAAGAGCTCGAGGAACGCTTAGGTGTTTTTTCATGTGTGCACTAAATATAATTTATTTACCAGATTTTTTTTTCTTTAATTCCTGGAAGCTGTCAACATGAAGACAATTGCACATACATGTCGCAACACACTTGTTATTGGCAATCATTTGCGCTGAGCATTTCATCACCTTATTATTTTTTTTTTCCCACTGTTAACATCTTGTGGTTCTGCTATTACAAGTAGGAGCCAGTCTGAAGTCATTCTTTTGTGATGCGTTCAAAGACGCTACGACATCCAACGTGTGAGAATCTGCCCCCTCTTAAAACACTGCACTCAAAAATTACAATGTGCTGACAGGAAAAGTTCACCTGGAGAAAACCGCACAGGAAAAAGCATAATAAGAACTTAGTCTGATTTAAAATTGTTTAAGGCAGGTAACTTTGAAATCTTGGATGTCAGAGTTTCCATAAATGCAGCAAAAAGAGGAGATTTCCAGACAATCACTCCTTGCAGCTGCAATAACATGTGATGACAGCATGAAAATGAGATGGTGACTAAATATTTCACTATAGGATCAACTGCATAAAAGAATGTTATGCTTCTGCAAACCAATTTTCATTGTCACTGCATTGAAATCAAATTTATGTTTTGTCAGTATATGTCTGTTGATACAGACCTCATATTTCATGACAGATTAACAGCTTACGAGGATTTCCGCTGAAATGATAGCAGCCCTTTGCTGTTTTATCAACCATTCAGCATTTGAGTGATGTGCATTTCTATCATCTTTGTGGAAAATTACTGACTACATTAAAATATAAACATTTAACTATGAGGAGCAGGTGACAGTTTCCCACTCGTTATGCGTAAATCTTCACGACATATAAGATTCAGAAGTAGCATGAGTGTAGGGGCAAACCCAGGGCACAAAACAAGGACTGCCCCCATGCTCAGTGGTTACGATGTGCTTTGAACTATGTGTCACTGATGCACTCGAAAAACGAGTTAGCAAATCAATTGGTATAATACTGAAGCAAGACATGGATGTCCTTTTTTCTCCAAATATCCTCCATCAGCTCCTTCGCCAGCAAACCTTTTGCACTGGAAATAACAGCTAAGCTTATTCCCCAAAGCTAGATACTTATTTATCTGTTTTACTTTTTGCTATAAATAGATAAGTAGTAATGCAAACCCATATGTGTAGAGCTGCTGTGTTGCTGATGACATAAGAGGGATAATAGGAAAAAATTGTGCCTTACGCGATAGAGAAGTCATGCTAATGCTGCCGATGCCAGTGGAGGAAAGTGGTTTTAGTTAAAACAGCACGGTAGCATTTATTCTGCCGTGCATACCATACACATTAGATATGATGAAACACAAGCTAAGTATATATTAAAGCTATATGCAAGTAATTTAGGCGCTAATAGAGTAAAAAATATACGTCTTTCACATCTTACACAAGGACATCGCAATGTGCGTTGTCATGTGTAAGTGATCTTTCACCAGATGTTCACTTTGTTTTTATATACAGTTCATGTCCTGATTATGAAATGTGACTATACAGCCACAGCATGTGCTCTGTTCTCCTCTAAAATCCTCCTCTATGGCCTCTGTATACCATGACATATGGACAATGAAAAATTCATGGGCCGTGGTTAACACAAATCTGCAGAGGAGATAGGAAAACATGAGCTTAGCAAGCAATTTGCCTATTACATTAACAGACGGAGCTGTCGTGGGACGATATTGGCATATGCATATTTCATCTAATCAGATTTCATGTTTAAAGAGCAGCGAGAAAGTGGTTCAAGTTGTGGAAACAATGACATCATGCTGTATGTTCATCTGGTGACCCAGCCCAATCAAGCTAGAAGGACTCAATTTTTTCAAAGATTGTATCTCAAAAAGCACAGGTTCAGGATTTTAGGCTGTTTACTTACTATAGATTCACTCATTTTTTTCCCCTCTGTGTATGTCAGTATCAGTTCAGTTCAAATGTTTCTTTTTTTTCTGTCAAACACAGATGCCACTGACTCTGACATGCAGAAAAACCTCTTAAAAGCACACAAAGCTCAACTAAATTCAGCCACAGATGCATTAAACCAGCGCACGTGCACCGCAGTACAAAAATAGATTGTAAAATATTGTGTGTGATTGGTGCGTCTGGACAGCGTTAATATATTGAAGCAATAAATTGTTTTTTTTATACTCCTCCCAGCCTGGAGGATTACAAAAAAAAAAGAGAAAAGGATTCCAAAGGATTGCAATGATAATGTTTCTTTTTAATAAAAATCAAATCAGCAATGAGTGAGATGTATTTCAAACAAAAACAAACTGAGCTGATAATGAAATATATAGATTCTGTGCCAAAACCTGGAGCATATGGATAAATGCGAGAAAGCCAGAGAAGGAGGAGGAAGAGGGTAACTCCTCTCAACTGCTTTGCCTCAAAAAAGTGATTGCCTCACTAACTCTCAGAATACTGTTGATTTAAGCAATGTGCACACCAGGAGTGTTAGGTTTCTGGAGATGGGGGGGTGGAGAAGGGAGCGGAGAGGAAGGTCAGCAGTTTGGAAGCATAACTTGAGAATCCGAAAAACCGGGAAAAAATGGTGCTTGTAATAGTTTCCAAAACAAACGGCCATCTTGTTTAAATATATCATATACAGCACCTCTAGGTTGAGTTTACAAATGTTTATGTTATTGCCTTGTAGCACATACCGCGTCCCTGCCAAATTAATGTGAGTAATACTCAACATAACCGTGACAGCTAATAACAAAAACCTGACCCTTGTCATCTGTCATTCAGCGCTATTTCTGGCTATTTCTGGCTTTTTCTCAAGGCATTTATTCCAGCACAGTATGTCATTACTCTTAGGTTTATATAAGAGATCCTTTTTCTTTTAGTGTGTCAGTAAGCACACAATAAGTAAAAATATCTGCACTGGCAAGGTTTAATGCATAACTTAAATTTCCTGTTGTACAACTGTGCAGTGTTAATATTACATTCCTCCTGGCAAGAAATTAAATTGGGGACACAAAGTAGCATGGGTATAATCAATCCACGTTGGCAGAGAATGCATGATAATTATAAACAAAATCTGTGTCATTCCCCACGAGGAAAGCAGCTGCAGGGGTGACAGGAGATGCTGAACATGAATATGGATCACAGGACTAAAGATCTGGTAACTGACGCAACCCCGGTTTTGCTCGAGCTGGCTCAAAAGCAGGGACGCTGGTAGTGACGTGGAAGAAGAAAAAAAAACACGAGCTTGGATTGAGTCAGATGAAGCACGGTTTCAGATTAATGTCATTAATACACCAGGAATAACTCTGCACCATCTCCGCACCTTAGTGAACTTCAAGCAAACGCAGAAGAAATGAAAGCCATTATATAGACAACAGCAGCCCAAGTACGCTAATGTTTCATTATCATCTCTTTAAATGCAGATAAATGAGAATGAGAGTGCACTGAACATGCTCAAATAAAACGACATATGCTGCTTATTAAATAATCATCCCCTACATGATTATGTTGTACATGCACATATTGTAGTGCTCTGTTGAATCCGTAACCAGGATGCCAAGAATAGACTGGATTTCACCACCATCTGACGGCTGCATTTCACACAGTTCTGTACCAAAAGGCTCAGTGAAACTCTGCAATACCGCCCTTCTTTTTTTTTTTGGCCCTCTCGTCTTCTTTACCTCCTGAGGTAGCTTGACACACTTTCATGAATTAGCCTAGACAAGATGGACAGCTATTACAGCTGCCACAGCAGATTTGGCTGAATCCAAAAGGTCAGAATTAGCATTGAGAGAAGCACAGGAAAAAAAAAAGTCCTAAAATTGTTCCCCGGATCAATTTCTAACATTTTAATATTTCACAGCTGCACAGTATTCCTTCTTACGTGTCCACAGTGCTAGTATTTATCGTAATAAAGGTGGATTTAATATGGCGTTTATAGCTGCTTTTTCATATGGAGCCTATAAATGGGAGAAGAACTTTACTCAGCAGCTGTGTATATGTGCAAAAACTCATGCGTGTGTGTTTAGGCCTACAAGTAAGATGCCCTTGGGGCTTTTACTCACCTGCCAGAGTGAAGAAAATTACTTAGCTCTGCTGTTTTGAAACAAATCACAATCAAGTCTCCTAGCAGCAATTCAAGCAGAAATAAAACTCTGCTTCAAACCTAGTAAACCCTTAAGTGAAGAACATTAGAAATCTGGTTGCCTTAGTCAAAAAAATAGTGGAATTCCTTTAGGCTATGAAAATAAACCTTTAGCTTAAATGTGGCTCACTGAGGAATGGTATTATTGAGCCAAGTGAATGAGCAACAGCCGCCACAGGATGTTAGCGTTACTATTCATAACTTATTTTTCCTATGCCTAAAACCGTTTTCCCTTCTGGTCTCACCTCTGCTGCTCTCTTAAAATGCAATTACCTACTGGCAAATTTACAGGAAAAGAAAAACAATGACTTTTGACCAGAGGAGTCGTTACTGTGAATGTCAAACCGATGCTGCGCAAGAGCCAGCTGAGCAACCGAGCAGAGGAAATATATAGAGAGAGATGAATCACTTTAATCCTTTGTTTTAGACCAACTCAGGGTTTAATACAATGTGTGGATTCAAGAGAGGCAAGGAAAGCGGATTGAATGGCAAATAGACATGTTCCAGCACTTCAATACTCCTCACCGGAAACGCCGAGTGCTTTCCATAGCTGTGACTGATGAGGATGTTTGAACAGTAGACACTAAATAAACGCAAATATACTGAAAGTATCTCATAAAGCAAAGGGTGATTCCTGATTCCTCTGTTAGTTCTAATTATGTAACTTAAACTAAAAAAGCATTGATCAAAAGTACATTTGGTTTTAAAGTAAAGGGCAAATAGAGGAAACAAACAAGGGAGTGACGTGTTATGAAGACAAATCACAGCTTTGTAAAACATAAAACGTTGTTATTTTTATATTTATTTAATTATAACCCAAGTCAGGGAACAGGTATAATAAAAGGTGCTGAAAAACTTTTTTTGTACCAATATCAATCCAGTCCTCTCTTAAACAACTAAGCTTTTAGGGATATATTAGTGGATACGGCATACTATGTGATAAATATGCCCTAACAGCAGGGATCTCGGTTATGCAACACATTTTCTGTCATTTAAACTTTTTTAGCACAGGGAACTTTTACTATAATTTCTGATTTGTCAGCACAATTCAAACATTCATACTCTTATATATTCATTGCATAATAAACTGCACAGTTGCACTCGTCTGTTTTGCTTTTTCCTCCTCAAGCATAACTCCACAAACCTGACAAGATGACAGCGCCGCTGACAGGTCTCACTCATGTTCTCACTAACATTTACTCGACTTACACGGCTCTGGTGATTGCTCTCTTTATGGCATGTCACTCAAAGCATAGTTAAGCATTTGCTCGACAGTTTAGGCAAATGGGCTGCGTTTAACTGTTTGTTTGTTTTTTTATTTGATATTCACTCCAGTGATTTTGGCGGGTGTTATGCCAATACAAATACCAACTACTGGTCCAGCTCAGCCCTAATTTTACATTTTCAAGAAAAAAACAAAACAAAATCTAGTTATTTAAAAGTTAAATAGCATTCCAGTGTTCTAACACCGTCATACTATGAGAGAGAGAGGGATCAGAATTAATGCAGCAGAGCCGAAGGTGCGGTCTTATTCTCCTTTGTGCCAAAATCTGGCACCGACATTACCCGCATTCAAATCAGCCACTGACAGTTTGGAAATGTGGGTCTGTTATGTTAATGGCAGTTAGCGTCATGCAGAGATAGAAAGCAAATACACAGGAAGATAAGCTCAGTTTGTTTTAACTCCACGCCCCCAGATGTGCTTTTGTCACTTTCAAAATTCACATTCAACAGGTCAACTGAAGTGATATCACTTTAATGTTTAAACTCAGTATCCCCCCCTCCCCGTCCAAAATAACAAAACACAGCCTATTGAAAAATGCCTTGTCAGAAAGCCAAGCAGGGCTGTTTTTCTCAGCTCATTAAATCCTATACTTTTTTCAAAGCACAACAGTATTTGGCATGGGAACCAGAATAATTCATTGGCTCTGTTTTTCTTTGTCCTCTGATGGACTTCGTTTTGATAGGCAGCCCTTAACAAGTGAAAATATTAAATGAACTAAAGTACTTTTTCACCATTTCACAATTTTCACACAATGGAACTAAATTACTTGGCCCAAAATGCCAATTTCCCACTAAAAGCAGACTTGAACAAATGGTCTGGGTAACCAAAATGACATAATTGGGAGTTTGAGATGAACCGTACTGTGAGAATGAGTTTTAAGAGCATGCGTATGTTCAAAGATCAGGACATGATGAGTTTGATGTTTCACGGGCCAACACTCAAAATTCCATAAACTGGCACTATAATAGCTGTTGGCATTCAAGATGAGCTAATATGATAATGTATCTAAGGCTGCAATCAAATCTCCAGCTGCCACACTCACCAAACTCGTCACAGATGCTCTCATTCTGCAGCAGGGTGGGGTGTTCGAAGGTGTCACGGCAGTACAGGATCCTCGTGCTTCCATCCAACGCAGCAATGCCGCCCAGCGCCAGCACTGTGTGGTCTATGAGGAGAGAGGACGGCTGCTCTCTGAGCCGTGCCAAAACGGAACGGTAACGACAATACTGAGGGTAACTGAGGACTAAAACCTTCCGCCCATCTTCTTCCTGGCCTGAAAAACACAACAAAAAGGCACGTAGTTAGAAGGGCCAAAGAGGTTACACATACTTTAATTTGACATTGAACGGTAACTGTTTTGCTTTTTTCAAGTGCCCCTCTAAGAGTTGTAGAGAAGGGCAGCACTTAATTTTTAAAGAACACATCCACTCTTCCATTTCTCTACTGCTTTTATGATTTCATTCTAGCTCATCGATCATTATTTGGCTACTTTTATATTCAAGCACATCTACTGCCAGTGTGCTATGAATATGAAATTATCTGTAATCTCAGACTTTGAGTTTGTCCTAATGAAATTTTATTTGATTCACTATAAACCCAAGGAGGATCAATATGTAAACCAGCAGAACAAACTTAATACTGTATTTTATTTTAATGAACTTTCAATAATTTGTGAAAGGTGCCACATCTGCACTGTTTTCAGAGGGACAGGTGTCCCTTGCGAGCTGATATCTCGTCACAGTGATTTCTCTGTGTGTATCAGGAAATGCATCGCATTAAGGAAGCAAGATTCTCTAACGCTGCTGTTTCATTGTGACTTTAAATAGTCTTCATGAAAGTTTCACATCCTTTCCTTGTAGTAATAATACACTTCAGCAAACTGACAGGATGCCTTTCATGAGTGCAAACATATGACGTTGCTGGGCGGCATGTTCGAAATGCATGACATGCATAGCTGCTTGGGTGACAAGAGGAATGTCAAAACAACTCCAGATGCCTTCTTTTAACAAGCAAGTTCAAGGCTGAATTCTCAAACAGCAATTTAAACAAGGCTGGTGTGAATCAGTGTTTGCAGGTATTTGTGTACAGCCACTTGCTGATAAATGTCTGAATTTGTTATTTATATTCCAACAATAAAAAAAAACAAACCCCAAAAACATTACAGTTTGTCGCCTTGCTTCAAAAGCTACACTCACTGTTTCACACAGGTAATAGCAAACCCTCCCACTGGAGCCAGACTTTACTTTTGTGTGATTAACATTCCATTTACAGTGTGTAAGTTTGACTAATGCATTATCACCTGTGACAACTGACTGGCAGAGAAACCTCTACTGTTATTTGGAGAACCTCAGGACAGGAAGTGCACACTGAGCTGATACAATAAACTCCCATAAAGCCCAGGAAGATATGCTGATAGACAGTCGGACAGTTAATATTATACTGGCACCGTGTAACAACCTAACTAAGGGACCAGCCTGCTTTTAACTTTCGACTTCTGACAATGGTGCTAGATGATTGTTAAAGGCTCAACAGAGGTTTCACAATTCACCCTGAGGGTGCATGACTGTGCGTATGCAATTTCAGTGCAGCCCATCAAAAAGTTGTTTAGATATTCAAGTCTCGACCTGAGCGCCGGGGCAACAGACAGAATGCCATTCCCAGCTAATAAAATACCATAAAGTCACCGTTGAACAGTAACAACTGAAAGTGTACAATGACACAGAGAGATAAAAATGTAACATAAAGTCATACAAATACAGTGCTCTGTGTCAGAGAGATGACAACGTATTACAGGAAAAGAAAACCACTAGAACCACATATATATGTAGGGTTTGATATGATGTGCTCTGAAAAGTGCACTGAGTTTTATTTATATTTGTTATGTGTTTATGGCATTTCTCCTTCATAATGATGCTTGAGTAATCTCTTATATGTTGATGTTATGCAACTAGGGTGCTGAGGTTGCAGGTTACTGACGGTGATTAAAATGAGTTTTAATGTTTAATTAGAACAGAATGTATCTCCTGCCACCCACATATCAGATATATGATAATCCTTAACTAATTACATGCCCGGTTAATGTTTATTCAGCAGGAGAGGGTTAAGCAAGGCACTTTAGTAAAGAAATATTACTGTAAATATCGGCCAAGCTGAAGCCACGAGAGAAGCATTTCCTGCTTTTTAAAAACGTATATATCTTGTGTTTCCTGTTGAACTACTTCGCAGAAACTGCATGCTCAAGTAAATCTGTCATGAGAATCTACTCCTTTACAAACAATAAATGGAAATGATCTGAATATACACAGAAGCTCTGGCACTGCATCAACTACTTTGTATAATATAACATCATCAGGGCTGGCCACGGACATGCAAAAGTTTTCAGTGAACTGCATGGAAAGTACTAGTAATTGCAACAAAACATTTGGGCACGAGTGTTGCTCTCTTTCACCAGAATAAACAGGTGCTATGAAGTGTGCTCAGTGCACATGACACAATACAACTCCTTGGCACTCCAAGCGCTAGCAGTGGTTTTAGATGCAACTATCAACAGTACTACCAGAGCAAGTCCATACAAAATATAGAAAGTCAGCCACATCAGCAATAAATCTGTAAAGTTACATTGCCTGTACCTGTATGGATGGTGGTGGT
>VUQG01003568.1:0-13888 GCA_015106755.1 Etia nguti
CAACGACCCTAAACATAAAGCCAGGGCAACAATGGAATGGTTTAAAACAAAACATATCCATGTGTTAGAATGGCCCAGTCAAAGTCCAGATCTAAATCCAATCGAGAATCTGTGGCAAGATCTGAAAACTGCTGTTCACAAACGCTGTCCATCTAATCTGACTGAGCTGGAGCTGTTTTGCAAAGAAGAATGGGCAAGGATTTCAGTCTCTAGATGTGAAAAGCTGGTAGAGACATACCCTAAAAGACTGGCAGCTGTAATTGCAGCAAAAGGTGGTTCTACAAAGTATTGACTCAGGGGGCTGAATAATTACGCACACCCCACTTTTCAGTTATTTATTTGTAAAAAATGTTTGGAATCATGTATGATTTTCTTTCCACTTCTCACGTGTACACCACTTTGTATTGGTCTTTGACGTGGAATTCCAATAAAATTGATTCATGTTTGTGGCTGTAATGTGACAAAATGTGGAAAAGTTCAAGGGGGCCGAATACTTTTGCAAGCCACTGTATATAAAGTGTTTGCCTTGTAATAACAATATTTAAAGGATCACTGTTTAACCGTCCACAAATTTACTGTCACCACCCTTATAGTTATTTTCAACTGCAGCAGGCAGAAAAAAGTATGCTCAGCATCTAATGTAAAACAGACACAGTTAGCAAATAACCAGCGAACACAACGGCTTTTGTAACTGGTGGATGTTTCATTAGCTTCCAGAAATCTAAGTTTACAGTGCGGTTATGTAAAGATGTATTACGAGTTTTGTTCACTACTTGTTTGTCCTCTCCCCACTGCCTAAAAAACAGTTATCGGAGGATGAACGCTTCACTAAGTAAATGGTAAATGGCCTGCATTTGTATAGCGCTTTACTTAGTCCCTAAGGACCCCAAATCTAAGGCATAGATCTCTGTGATATTAAGAATATTAATCTCACGTCACAAATGACGCATTTCACGTTGTGGACTTTTAAAGTAGACCCTTAATACTCGCTTTTGAATCCAGCAACTTTGAGCCAAGTTTCTTGCCAAGTGTGAACTTTATTTTTTTGCTTACTTTTGGTCTCCACCCTCACAAACACGTAACTGATTTACTCTGATTGCTTGCTACGTCTGTGCGCCATGTGGTGTTGAGCAGCCAGGATGAAGTCTTCTGTTTTTTCACTCAAAACAGCCAGCAGCTGCTCCTCAAATAACCATCAATTACAAAGGTACGGTCTGAAAAACCACAACAATAAGTACAAGTCTTAGATGATCTGGAGAGCTGCAATGTTTGTATAAAATGCTCTCTGCATTTGTCACCACCAGTGACACTTCATTCATGGCACGTAGCCATTTTATCTTTTTGCCCAAATCAAAATATTGACTGGAACGGCTATAAATGTAACTGCATGTTAACAATAGAAAGTGTAAATATATCATTTTGTAATTAACTCACGACTGAGTATCCTGTCAGGTACGTCTGCTCACTGTCAGGGTTTATACAAAGAAGCTGCAGAGCTGACTCTCTGCAATTAGGTTCACCAAATGGTAATAATTTAATCCCTTACATATTTTTCTTCCTTCTTATATTTTGTCTTATACTGTATGTGGATGTATATGCGGGAGCCCATTTGTTTTATACTATTTACTGTGAGAAATAATCAATCATTTATTTCTATCTGGTGTCAATTTACATTAATGTGAATGTGATTTACACTAAAACCTTCGTCTTGTTCCTGAGATGCTGTTAGACTCAGAAATAAATTGGATTCTGACCTCAAATAACTGCTGCAGCTGTGTTTTGAGAACACTGATGAAAAAGGATGCCGCCCTAGGTGGATGCAACATGGGTGAAAGGCTGGTACTTCATTAAGTCATTGCCCATTGGTTATGTCCTATTTTTAAAATCTCATCCACACTAAAAAGATTGCTATTGAACTAACTGTTGTTGGCCATGTATCATTGCATCAATATGTCAAATTATGAGTAAGTATCCACACCGGAGGTGGTGAATCCATGTAGGAAACATTGTAGCGTGTCTACCATGTCTAAGACTCATTGACAAATTCTCTCTAAATTGCGTCCAGGACTGGAGAGCTTTAGGAGCCCCTGATCAGATAGAAAGCTACTCAGGGTATTAAACTGGGGCAGGGGGTTCTCAGAACTTTTACCACACAGGATTAAAATTAGTTTTATTTAATCTCACCCTGAGACTCACACTAGTAAAGTTGCAACTGCAGGAATCCATAACCAACAACTAAAAACTAATTTTTGACCCAGTTTAAGAAATTTCAAGTCTTGTGGGAACTGATATCTGGGGTGGGACAATAAGGTAAGCATAACAACAACTACATCTGAATTTGCTTGGCTTGTTTTTCCTTTTCTTTACTCTTTTTGTTTGTGTTTTCTTTTGCTTAAAAAAAACCCCTTGCCTGTTAGAATTATTAAAAGTGGTTGCTTGTTTTGCACAGTTCAATCAAATTTGTAACACCCTTCATAAGTAATAAACAAAATGAAAATTTGGCCACAAAGAAAATAAGTTCGACAGCTTTTGCTAATTTGTCTCTTTGTTTCTCCTGCCTGCGTTGCCAGATATGCAGATTCCAGGCAGTGTTTTGGCAAGCTGGCAGATAATCCTGTTAGGCACAATCAGCTCGGTTGTATTGTTGAGTATAAACTCAATCTTTCAGACAGAATAACAAAATGTCAATAAGGATCAGCACATCTGCACTGAAGCCGGAGCATAACAATTGAAGTCGGGCAAAACTTTACCCAGTGAGAAGTGCCCACATAAGAATAAAGCAAATAAGCTCAAGTAAACTCTTGCTTGCATCTTTGTCTTTATTGCTGTGAATAAATAAAACATTCACAGAATAGACTGGCATCCAATATGCATTTCATTATGTTGGGCACCATGTTTGATTTCTTCATAAGCGTGCTGCCAGCAGCGAGAGTTTTCTGTATTCTCCGCTGACTGCACAGCAATTAACTGTTGTAGATCTGTTAGAACTGTCTGAAATCATAAATAGCTACTTCTTACTTAGAAAAAAAGACAGCATGTGATAATATACATTCGCTGTCCACTTTATTAGTTACACCTTGCTAGTGCTTATTCAGAACCTCTTTGTCTTCAGAAGTGCCTTAATTCTTTGTGGCACAAATTCAACAAGGTACTCGAAACATTCCTTAAAGACTTTGATCCATATTGACCCAACAGCATCACGCAGCTTCTGCTGATTTTCAGTAACACATCCATGTGAATCTCCCTTTCCTCCCTGAACGTGCTCTGTTGGATTGAGATCTGGTGACTGTGGAGGCCACAGTGAACCTATTGCCATTTTCAAGAAACCAGTTTGAAATTATTTGAGTTTTGTGACATGGTGTGTTATTCTGCTGGAAGCAGCCATCAGAAGACGATTACATTGTGGTCACAAAGGGACATTGAGGTAGGCTGTGGCATTTGATTCTCAGTTGGAACTATGGGGCCTAAAGTGTGCCAAGAAAATATCCCTAACACCATTACACCAGCAGCAGCCTGAAAATTTGATAAAAGGCAGGATGGAACCATGCTTTTCTGTTGTTTAATCCAGATTTTGACCGTACCATTCTAATGTGGCAGGAGAAACTGAGACTGTAAATCAGAGAAAGTTTTTTCAGTATTCTGTTGTCCAATATTGTTCAGCTTGAGTGAAGTTAAGCCTCGGTTTCCTGTTTTGACAGGAGTGGTGTGCAATTCTGCTGCTGTAACCCATCTGCTTCAACATGCTGTGTATTCAGATATGCTCTTCTGCATACCTTGGTTGTAACGTAGTAATTTGAGTTACCATTGCCTTCCTCTTAGCTCAAAGTCTGGTTATTCTCCTCATATGTCTGGCATCAACAAAGCATTTTTGCCCAGAGAACTCCAGCTGGATGTTTTTTCTTTTTTTTTTATCATTCTCTGTAAACCCCAGTGATGGCTGTGGGGGGAAAATCCCAGTAAATCAGCAGTTTCTGAAATACTCAGACCAGCCAGTCTGGCACCGACAGCCATGCTGCGTTCAAAGTCACTTAAATCATCCTTCTTCTTCATTCTGATGCTCGGTTTGAACTTCAGCAGGCCGTCTTGACCATGTCTACATATCTAAATGCACTGAGTTGCTGCCGTGTGATTACCTGATTAGATATTTTTCTTGAGGAGCAGTTGAAGAGTTGTACCTAATGAAGTGTGGCGTATAAACCAAAATATGTTTCTGATTTGCTGCAGCTACTCATGTGTGCAGATGCCAGACTATATCAGAGAGGCTATATCTATAACAGCTTGTTGTGTGCATTAAGCCAAATATATAATACCTCCCAGCAAACAACTGTGTTTGAAAGAAGCACTGAAAATGAGTCCTGTTGAACAAAAGAAACAAATGCACAAGCTCTTCTAATCATGGGTTGTATTTAAAGTCATTTGTAGACATAAAAATTGGATCCAGTTAACTGTTAATACACAGGCACTGAAGAGAATATAGCACATTCACAAAATCCCTAATAGGATCAGGTAGAGAACATATGCTTTTGATATACAGAAGGAATTGGCGAATGTCTCCAAAGGCTGCACATACCTCTACACTCGGATAGAAACTGCAGCTCTCAGCAATATGAATAGTCAGGCCTGCTTACATGAGTGTGGCTAATTCAATATGACATCTTTCTAATAGGTAGTCTGGCCACTTGGGGGGGGGGGACTGGGCTAAATGCAGCGTGAGCAGATATTACAAGTGTGAGGTGTTGATGTAAATAAAACTATAATAATAAGGCTTTTTTTGGCAATTATAGTTAGTGTTGGAATTAATAAAGGGAATCAAAAGATTAAGCCCTTCTAGCCCTTGCAAGAAATTGGGACAAAACAAAACCATCCCACAACGCCCTGTTTGGAAATAAATCAGATGATGAAGTCACACTGCTATCTGTGTCAGTTATGATCAAAGAGAGTAAGAAATCACGATGCAGTAACTGCAACTGTCTTATACAACCGCTCTGTTTGCTGAAACATGTAGGCAGAACAGGTGTTAGTCTAAGAATTGGTCTTTCTTAAGGAGTGGTGTGAGTCAGGCACAAAAAGTGAATTGAAAGGTTACAATGAAATGCAAATATCAGTTTGAGCACTCAAGTGAAGGTTGTGAAAGGTGCTTTTAAAATGCACCGATGTTTGGAGGCGTACTCTCCTGTCTTTACGAAAACCAGAACTTAAGAGCCAAAATATCCCTTGACACAGGGAAAGGGGAGGTGCACGACGAATGAGGGTGCTAAACCCAGACGTTCATTCCCAGCTGAATGTGACAGTTTAATCAGTCCAGATAATTCCAAAACTCCAGATAATTACCATTTACATGTTGGTAGGCTGTACAAGGTCAAAATCTTTCTGTGATGAAATCTTAAATGAAGAAGTGGAAACTTTCGTGCTAAACCTTTTGACCAAAACTGTGGTTAAGGTGTGAATTTAAGACAACTGCCGGGGTCGGGGTATTTTTAAGCATTTCATTGTTGCTGGAGTGTGTGATACTGTTGGTGGAGCATCTCCAGGTGTCTGTAATGATACGAGTGTAAAGCTCTCACACCTATGAGAAACTGTGTAGAAATCAGGATAACCAGTTGCCCTCCACATGAGTCTGTTCGACACTAAACAACAAACTGGCCTCACAACTGCTGTAATGAGGAAATTCAGGCATGCTGCCAGGTGAAAAATGGCAGCGCAGTGGTGTAATGGTTAGCACTGTTGCCTCACAGCAAGAAGAACCTGGATTTGAATCTACTGGCTGGCTGAAACCCTTCTGTACAGAGTCTGCATGTTCCCTACATGTACTCTGGCTTCCTCCCGCAAGTGCATAAATGTGAAAGTTAGTATGATGTATGGATAGCTGGATGGCAGCAATCTAATAAGCTATTAATGTGAAGAATGTGGTGCAGCATTTCTAACACATACCTTTGACAAACAGCGAGCAACAGCTGCTGGAGATGGTGGTATCACGCTCAAACAGCAGAGACCAAAACATTTCCCATAGACAATCACATTCTTGAGATCCATTTGGCTTTCTGCTTCATCATGTGTGAAATTCATGTTGGTACCATATGAAACATTTTCTATTGATTTTTTAATAGCGCCTCTCAAACTTTTGACATTTAATGCATTTTTAATAGCTCAAGTCAAAAAAAAAAAAGTTCTTTATTGCAGTGGATTGTACTGTACAGAGCCGAAGAACAAAAATCTGTAAGATCTAGATACGTGATACGACGACATCACCTCGCATTCGTGTCAAAACAAGACAACTGAAAGAGATAAGCATTGGGAGTAGTGCAACTAATGTAGCGCGCTTAATTGTGAACCTTGGGATTCAGAGCAGGAGGAGTTACCTTGCCAGAAGATGTGTTTGAATTTTCTGAGTCTCAAGGCCCCCCCAGATTAAGAACCACTGCAAAAAGTGGACAGAAAGGATCAATTAAGTATCACCAGATTTGAAATGATAATCCCTGAACTCAGCAGAGCTTTGTCTCTCTGACAGCACAGAAGAGCTTCTGTCAGTCAAATCACAAAATACTCAGAATGTCTAGTCCAGGTTACTTGGAAAAGACATGCTTATTTTCCTCAACAGTTTGACAAGACACGTGTAAAACAAAAATAGATTTGAGCAAAAAGTCTAAAGGTAAAGGTCACGTTAACATTTTTGGGACAACAAATATTTGTGCTTAAATGAATCGGTGCTTAATTTTCTTGGCACCTTAATTAAAATATAAGAAAAATAACATGTTTTAACCAGTACAAGAATTAAGATTTAGGCAGCAAACACATTTTATTTCTAATATGTGTGTTGCTTTCTCATGATTTTTGATGATTTAAGCAAGGCAACTGCAATGTAAGGTTAATATGATCACAGTGTAAGTGCTAAACTAAAATAACTAAGTTAAAAATAAAGTAAAAATATTTATTTGGGGGTATTTTTGGGGGGGAAAGTGAAGGAAGAATGAGGCTTTGTTAAAAGGAGGGGAGGTTAAAGCAAATTTCTTCTGCACTAATAAATAACTAACTCAACAACAACAAAGCACACAGTGAAACATGACTTCATAGAAAATCTCCCATTTGTAGGCAAAGACTAAGCCACAGTTATTTAAATCGAAGTCCTGGTGCCTCTGTCATCCAGCGTGACTAACAGGATTTGACATGGTGAGGAGTGGATGGGTCCCAGGTTCACAAAACACATTCTGTCTGTCTGACCCCTCTCTTCGCACATACACACACGCACACCTGCCTGTGTGTGTGTGTGTGTGTGTATTTACAGGAAGCCACACGAAAGCAATGCCACATAATCCACTGAGTACACTGTTACACAGCTTCTTACTTGGCTTCACAATGGCACCGCAGCAATTCTGTTTTTTGTCATCACTGATTGCTTACCTCTACCTGTGTAGAGGTAAGCAATCAGTCATACATGACTGAGCAAGAGTCCCATAATACAAAGGTTAACATGATGACACGGGATTAGGTTTATTATGGAATTATAGGAGCATCAGAATCAAGCTTTAAAAAAAAACAAACAAAAAAAACCCCACAGAACCATATTGTACCTGTTACACACACTTTACATCACTCCTAGCTCATGCCACCTCTGACTTTCTCCCCTGGCTATCTGCTTTGTGTTGCGGAGGCGACAGCTTGCAGTAATTTAAAGTAATCGGATGATTCTTTCTTTTCATAATCCGAGACACACAGGCTGCTGTGAGGTAACCTGCTTTGGACGGGACCGCTGCAATAGGCAGTCGACAGACAGTCCACGTACTGTAGCGTGGACGCTCTACTTGTTGAAAATTACACTGTTTCAGATGGCATGAGAGCGATCTCTTACAAGGTAGTGTCGGGAACACCGCCGCTCTGTTAGAAAAGTGACTTACAGACCACGTGGTTAGGATGGGTTTTTAACCTCAAGACCAACATACATACAACTTAATTCACTTTATCCACCTTAATCGCGTGAGGAAAAAAAATACCCATAAACAAGCATGGTGCTGGTGACAAAAAAAATGACTGAAATTCATTATTACTCTTATTAAGATCACAGCCAGGGAATCATAATCAATAGCTCTGTGATATCTGAACTAGACTAAAGCTCTGGAGTGCTTACAAATATGTAGAGTCGTCTTGAATAAAGCCGACGTCAGTTTACTAAACCGGCATTAATAATCCCATCAGCCAGTTTCAGCACCACGGACAGCGAATATTCTCACTGGTCCATAAACATAGTATTCAAAGTACTTTCTGATACTGTATTGTGGACTTTTTTCCAGTGAAGGTGTCATATTATGCCTATAGTCGTAAATCTGCATTCTTTCCCCCCTATTTTGGTAGCAGAAGCGATGTTTTGTCTCCACACAAATGCATATTGCTTCATCTCTACCCACAAAAAAAAAAGAAAAAAAAGAAAGGAAAAAAGACCCCCGTGGAGGGGTTTGAACTGTGTGGGTTTATAATGCTCTGGAAATAGAAGCAGCAGCCAGGAGCAGAACAAATACATGAAACAGAAGCGGTGCCTTTGGGTGACTAAAGTCACTACTACACACGCGCGCGCGCGCGCGCGCACACACACACACACACACGCACACACACAATAAGTCAGAGATGTTTCAGGCAGTAAAGTAACACGGGCTCCGACTGGATGCACTGTACGACTTACCGTGTCGTCCTCGTTGAAGCCATATGTTTCACACACAAATCTACTTTTCCGCACACTGTTGCTGTCTGTGGGCCGCGGTAACACACAGCCCGGTGGAAAAAAATCCAGGAAATAACATCCACACAACTCATCCACCCGCCTCGGTTAAGGACTGACCCCACTTTTGTGTGTGTTGAGGGGGGAAGAAGAAAATTCCGCTGTCGGTCCCTTCAAGACCAGAGAAACATCGAGTAGTTTATTTTCAAGTCACAATAAAAAAAGAAAGAAAAAGAGGAAGAAGAAAAAGAAGCGATGCTCTTCATGCCATGCTCTTCGCCTTCGTGCGGTAAAGATAGTCTTCCTCTGCTCTAGTCTCCTTTAGTTTAAGTCCCCAGTGTGGGAGTCACAAGGTAACTACGAGCTCTGTAGGATAGACAGAGTAACAGTATATGTGCTCTAATGTTCTCCCTTGCTTTCCCAGCCAAAGAGAGGGAGAGAGAGGGGGGGTGGGGGGAGAGAGAGGGATGGAGAGGGAGGGAGACCGAGCGACACCAGCTGAAGGAAGAGAGAGGCGATGCGCAGTCAGAGAGAGAATACTTGTCTTATGGTAGCTGTGCAAGTACCGCAGGAGCAGCAAGCGGCAGAGATGGTGATCGGTGCACCGTCGGTGCGCCGTAATCTAATTATCTCAACGGCAAAAAGCGCCCGAATTAGCGGGTGGTTGCTCTGCTGTGTCCCGCTACTCTGCTCTGGTCTTTGCGCCGCATGGCGGAATGGGAAGCATAGGAGCGCTATCAGACTATCCTATCAAATTTTAATTAGTCAGTACTCTCTCATACTCACTCCCGTTAAAAAAAACAAAACAAAAAAACAGCAAATGACAGAAAGAAAGACACAAATAATCATTCGAGACAGCACATCACTTTCCTGCCCTGAAATTAAATGCCTTTTATTTGGATACTCAGAGGTAAAAACAAACAAAAATCGTCCTGATTATGCTTCTGTTTCTTTTGGCATTGCAGCAAAAGCCATTCTACAGGTGCTCGGTTCCATATTACAAAGGCACACCTTGCCAACTGTGCAGGACCGGGTGAACTTTAATTCCCTACGTGCATTGTGGAAAGAGACACCAGTTAACCGCTGGATTTCATGCTTCTCTGGAGTATCAGTTTTTGAGAGCTGACTGCTAATGTGTTTCTTTCACTGTTCCAATACTTGCAAAGTCTAATTTCAAGAAGCCACCTTGCTCAGTTCTCTGTAATAACACCTTGGACATGTTCTGTTAAGCAAGCTTAATGCTGCAGATGGCACCACATTAAATACAATTAGGAAACAGAAAATTGACATTAAACATTATCCTTGTGTTGTACATTAAACTTTATCATCATTACATTTACAGTTACTCCAGCAATGGCACTCCAGCAATGGCACTCCCCAATGGCAGCGGTCTCTCCTGGACACACAGTGCCACAGCAACATTGCAAAAACTGCTTAGCAAAGCATAACAGAACTCAAAGAGCTGTTCAATAGGCAGGGGGACTCCAAAGGTCTTATCCTGTTGCACAGGGCCACTCAAAGTGTCTTGAGGCAAAGCTTGTTGTGAACTGGTGCTGTATAAATAAAACTGAGTTGAAATGAACTGTTTAACTTCCCAGTGTATAAAATAGCAGTGAAGTCTATGGCAATTGAACATATTATCATTTGTTTTGCATGCATTCATGCAAAGCTAATTCAGCAAGTAACCTTTGAACAACACATTTATAGTAAGGCAGCAAAATGGAAAAACACCTTAAAATTGTACCTAAAAGAGTGCTCCACCAGTTAACCATCATTTGAATGGCACCATCAAACTCGTGATAGGCAGATTAAAAAAAGTAGGTTCAGAAAAAAGAGACTAACTACTCTTCATTTTCAAAATGTGACCTTCACTTTACCCACAATACAATTCGACCACCACCAGCTTGTTCGGATATTCATGTACATTAAGATTAGTATCAGCTAAAATAGCCTAAAGTCACCATCCTCATGCAGAGATCTGGTAAGGTCACGTCTTTCTAACTCCCACACCCACAGGGGTTTTTTTTTTCCAGTTTATTTTTTTTTCAAACATGGCCCCGCTACTTGAGGTATTTTGCGCAGCTTGCTCTTTAACCATAAAAGGCTTCATGTGGCTTTTCTTTTTTTGGGTTACAAATACTGTAATACTTCCCAAGACCTGTAAACAGACTTTGATGTGCAAACTCGGAGGAAAAACAAATACAGTGCCTGAGTAAACGACTTCATGCATACTATTAAAGATTTCACACCACAGGTTACCTACTCTTTATGTCTTTGTATGAGGAAGTAACTCCATACGCAAACTATAGACTGACCCTGCTATAGAAACGAATCCCTGAACTGCCAATACACTGATTCCCTTAACGGTAACATGATACAGAACATCAGCAAATGTTGCTTAAATATTTCCAAAATACTTCTAGATAAAAGTTTTACAAGCCTATATAACATGAAGTGTTTCTAATAAAAAATTCTGTAGTTTCAGTCTTTTTACACAGGAGGAGCTGCAGAATGCATGCTGGCTAAACTTGCTCCTTTTAAAAGATTTTCTTTGCAGATACAGAACGTAGATTCCAGAAGCATAACCCAACTCCTGCAGAATCTCTGTAGACTTCACAATAAGTCTTGAGTGAAGGTTAATCAGTCTCTAAACAAAATCCACCTCTGCACCTCACAACATCCTTATAATATAACAATTATTCTCAACCCACTGATCTTTTCACTCCTCCTCCTCCTTTTTTTTTTTTTTAAAAAAGATGACTTCACAGGCAACGGCAAAGGGTTGTTTATTTTGTGAGTCATTGTCATTTCCTCAAACTCCACATCGGCACTAAAAAAAAGAAGAAGAAAAATATATCAGCATAGCAGTAGAAATGGGCTACCAGAAGACAAGAAGAGTAAACACAGACTTCATTTAGCCAGTGTCTAGTCTGTTTGCTCATCTGGACAGAAAAGAACAGTAAGCTGAAAGAAGAGGATCTAAAACTGAGTAATCCTTAATAATCACGCTTCACCGCTACGTTGTTTAAATTGTGCAAGTGTTTAGGAACTGTGAGCAAACTGTTAAATAGTTTGTCTTAAATAGGCCACATTTGAGCCTATTTAAGATAATAAATTGTTTTTTTATTCGACAATCAATCGCTTGTAGCACACTGCTTGAATGCCACTTGCTCAAATAATAATTCAGAATTTGCTCGGGGATCTTGAAAAGGTACAGGTTAGATTAAAAACAAAATAACTTTGTTGGTACCGCAATATAAAATTCACATGTTGTTGTCATTCTGTAGCACAAAATGTAAAATGCAGCTATCACATGAGTTCATGAGTGCACTAGCTTGTGTTGCTTCATAGAGGTCAGATTTTAAACCACAGTAATATAAGCACCGTTTTATAATAGAAACATAAAGCTGAGTGTAATTTTTACCCTTACGTAACATGTTGCATGGAAAGTAGAAAAAAAATTACCATGAGACACCGTCAGGATGTTGACCAGCAGACATAGACCAGGATAAAAGTGCACCTCAGTTAAGAACAAATTTGACTGCTGGCTTTATATTTGACAGATAAAACATGAGATAGGAGGAGTGATAGCTGTAAAACAGCCATCTGCTCATTTCTTTTATAGTGCATCTTGTAATTACCGTCCTTATTTATTAATTTGATGAAAAAGTCAGATTATGATGAATGTGCTAGACATTCTGTGCTTCTTCATGATAACTCTAACAGCCATGTACTGAACAGTGAGAAAAAAACAAAAAACAAAACCCAAAATGGCCCTGTTGCGTATGAGTTGATGTGAAAGCAGTTACACAGTTTGGCCACTTCAAATTGAAATCTGATTACACAAATTAAAAGTTTCAAATCGCTTCCAGTAAAAGGGGTTTGCCATCAGAGGGCCAGGCCAATTATAGCCCCACACCACTGTGATCTTACCTGTGTGTCCATCTGCTCCGCTCTGCTCTTTGGGATTACATCAAATCCCATTGAGCTCATGGGACAGAAGCCAAGATCAGCAGGCCTGAACCAATCATTACAAACCACCAGCACAAGAGAAGTTTGTCTTTTCTAACAAAGCACAATGTGGCTAAAAAGAAATTATCATTAAGTGATTATTAATGCTCAGCTGAGTCAGTATAATAGGTAGATATTTTACAGTGCTATTATGGAAATAATAAGTGGTGCAGCATGCAGTGCACAGTCAGGAGAGTCAGGTGGCTAAAGATACTGTCACATAACTGATTGAGCACAATTGATTTTATAATACTGATCCATACAGGTGAAATTCTCTTTCCTCCACTGCAGTGCAGATCCAAGTTGCACAAGCAGGTAGATGGATGTAAATTTGAAACGCATATAAAAAAATGGTACCTTTTAATTTTTCTTATACAAATTCACTCAGATTATTAATCTTAGCTCAAAAACTCTAACGTCTCTTAAAATACTCCTTTTTCTCACTAGGCTTGGTCTAGCTTTAATGGATTTCCTCAGCAAAACACAAATAAAAGAAAAAAAACAAAAAGAAGAAAAATAAACGTGAACAAAATGTGAATAATCTTTATTTTAAGGTAAGTCAGTTTCAATTGAAATTTGTGCCATTTCTGTGTTGTTAGTAAAGTCAAGTTAAAAATTCACAATAGAGAAGCTGACCACATGTAACACTGCCTCCTCTTTTGTTTATGTTGCACATGCATGGAGATGCAAATGCACAGATTTTGGGAGCTGAATGCAAAAATGTGCTTATCAACAGTTATGGTAGTAACTCACATGGAATCATACTGATGAATCTAAAAAGGGAGTTTTTCGTTCCCGCTCTCGCCAAGTGCTCATAGCGGGTCATCTGATTGTTGGAGTTTTCACTATTTTATCTGTATTATAATAGGGCCTCTACCTTACAATATAAAACACCTTGAGGCAACTGTGGTTGTGATTTGGTGCTTTATAAATAAGCCTGAATTGAATAGAAAAAAAAAACCACTGAAGAAGACGACTTGTAAAGAATTTTAAATCATGATTTAAAATTTCAAGTAAATCGTCTCTGTAAATATTTTATGATGCAACAAATGTTCACATTTTTCTCAGACTCAAAGAAAACAAAATGTTTTTTAGGTGAGTAAGAAAAAAAAAGTACAAATAAAACCTTTTTTTTTTTTTTTTTTTTTTTAAAAAAAAAAAAAAAACTCA